>PVJX010008052.1:0-67605 GCA_004027295.1 Dolichotis patagonum
AAAGACTCCTAGATATCATAAATAAATTCAGCAAGGTAGCTGGATACAAAGTCAATACTCAAAAATCAATAGCATTTCTATACACTAACAACAAAAGTACTGAGAGAGAAATAAGAGAAGCTACACCCTTTACACTAGCATCCAAAAAAATGAAATACTTAGGAATTAATCTCACGAAAGAAGTAAAAGAGCTATACAGCGAAAATTATAATACCCTGAAATAGGAAATCGAAGAGGATCTCAGAAAATGGAAAGACATCCCCTGTTCATGGATAGGAAGAACAAACATTGTAAAAATGGCCATTGTCCCAAAATTACTATACAGATTCAACACAATCCCAATCAAAATACCACTAACATACCTCATAGATCTAGAGAAATCACTCCTAAAATTCATTTGGAACCAGAAGAGACCTAGAATAGCAAAGGCAATTCTAAGCAACAGAGGCAAGGCAGGAGGCATCACAATCCCTGACTTGAAATTATAATACAAAGCTACAGTAATAAAGTCAGTATGGTACTGGAATAGAAACAGACCCGAGGATCAGCGGAATAGATTGGAAGATACAACCACAACCACAAACTCACTCAACCACCTTATCTTTGATAAAGGGGCCAAATATGCTTGCCGGAAGAATGACAGTCTCTTTAACAAATGGTGCTGGAAAAATTGGCTGTCCATATGCAGAAGACTGAAACTAGACCCATGTCTATCACCATACACTAAACTAAAATCTAAATGGATCAAAGATCTAAATACTAAAACAGAAACACTAAAACTGCTGGAAGACAAAGTAGGTAAAAATCTCAAAGATATAGGGGTAGGAAGAGAATTCATTAACAAGAACCAAACTACACGGAAAATACTTCCCAGAATCGATAACTGGGACCACATCTTATTAAACAGTTTCTGCATGTCAAAAGAGGTTTCCAGCAGAGTGAAAAGAAAACCCACAAATTGGGAAAAAATCTTCATGGACAGTTCCTCAGACAAAGGACTTCTGTCTAGAACTCATAAAGAATTAAAAAAAATCAGACCCTCGAAATTCAAAGACCCAATCCAAAAATGGGCATCTCAAATGAATACACAGTTCTCAGCTGAAGAAATACGAATGGCAAATAAATACATGAAGAAATGTTCATCATCATTAGTCATGAGAGAAATGCAAATTAAAACTGCACTGAGATTCCATCTCACTCCTGAAAGAATGACCAGGATAGAAAACACTACCAACAACAAGTGTTGGAGAGGCTGTGGGGAAAAAGGAACTCTTCTACACTGTTGGTGGGAGAGTGGACTGGTGCAACCACTGTGGAGGTCAGTCTTGAGATTCCTCAAAAAGTTGGTTTTGGAAGTCCCATTTGACCCAGCTATTCCACTTCTGGGTATGTTCCCAGAAGAACTGAAAACATCACACCACAGTGATATATGTACACCCATGTTTATAGCAGCACAATTTGTAATAGCCAGATCCTGGAAACAACCTAAGTGCCCATCAACTGAGGAATGGATAAAAAAGTTGTGGCATTTTTATACAATGAAGTACTACTCAGCTATAAAGAATGATCACATTGAGATATTTATAAATAAATGGACACGACTTGAGACCATTCTCTTAAGCAAAATAAACCAAACTCACAAGGGTAAATACCATATAGTCTCCCTAGTATGAGAGTTGATAAGAGTATAAGACTTTATGGTAAGCATGAGTCCCCATCTTATTGCTTTGAAGCCTTTCAATGTTTTTAACCATCAGTTGGAATGGTTTTATTCTGTTTTGTTTGACTATATCATGCGTGATGATATGAACAGCTGTTTTGAAGAAAACAAAAGATTATGACAGTTATTGCTGATTTAATATCATCCTTCTTAGAAGTCCTACCATGCTTCTATTGTTCTACTACCTTTGGTTCTATCTATCACATTGTGTCTTACTGGGATTTGAATATGTGTGATAGTTTAAACAAAATTTTTCTATTGAAAATAAGATATTATAGTACCCATTGATCATTTTCTGTTATTTGGTTCAGCCTTTGATCATTCTCTGTTATTTGGTTCAGAATGTCCTGTAATTCTTTCATTCTCTTGAATTGTTTTATACTATTTTGGTATGTTTGATATTATTGTATCTGAAACTATGCTCAACTATAGCAGAGAAAGAGATATTTTGATAGTTACTGTTAATGTCCGGTTGTCTTAATGTAAAGTACTGTGTTGCCTATGTTGTCCTGTTCTGATCTGCTCTGTACTGCCCTCTTTTTTTTATTCTCTTTAAAATAAAATTTAAAAAATTCTAATTGTGGTTTTAATTTGAATTTGCTTGATAACCACCCAAGTGTCATCTTTAGTGATATGCCTATTTAAATCTTTTATCCCATTTTAGAGATTGTAGAATTTCTTTATATAATTGAGATTTAAGTATATTTTATATTATATGAATTGTGAATATTTCTCTAGTCTCTAGACTAGCCTTTTAATTTTACTAAAGTTTTATGAACAAGAGTTTTTATTTTAATTAAGCTTAATTTATCAGTTTTCTTTATTGTTGTTTTTTCCTATGAAGTCTTTGCTTGGCCTAAAATTACAAAACCATTGTCCTATAATTTTATTGTAGAAATTTTATTATTTTACCTTTATGTTTATATCCACTCTTCAACTCAAATTAAATTTGGTGTATACTGTTACAAATATTGAGTCATTTTTTCCACATAGCTCTACAATTGTTCCATTGCCATTTGTTAAAAACAGTTTTCTTTCTCTAATTATTTTAGTGCTTTGTTGATTTTGGAAATCTATTTGGCTAATTTATTTTGTATCATTAATCTATGTATATATCTATACTGCTTTTATTACTGAAGATTAATGATGTTTCTTGAAACCAGTGGTCAAACAACTTTGTTCTTTTTCAAAATTGTTTTTGTTATTTTCACCTTCTGGCATTTCCATATAAATTTTAGAATCAGCTTTAAAATATTTACCAAAATGCTAACTTTGATCTTGATTGGAAGTGGGTTGAATCTGTGGATCAACTTGGAGAAAATTAGTATCTCAGTAATAGTGAACATATCAACAAATTTTTTGTCTCAAAAAAAAACTTTGCCTTGTTTTATAATTCCCACTGTAGAGATTTTACAAAAGTTTTCTTCAGTTTATTTCTAATCATTTTATATTTTTAATGTGGTCACCAATGATATTTTTAAGATTTCATTTCCTAGTATAGTGAAATTTTGTAAATTAATCCAAGATCCTGTAACTTTATTAAATTAATTGTCCTAGTCACTTCTTTATGATATTTTACTTGGAGTGTGTTGTTTATAATTATTCTTTTCTTTTGTTTTCTTTCTTTTCTTTTCTTTCTTTCTTTCTTTCTTTCTTCTTTCTTTTTACTTTTAGCCTTTTATTCCTTGTACTTCATTTTCAGGCTAGGACTTTTAGGACAATGGTGAATAGGAGTACTGATAATACATATCTTTATCTTTCTCCCCAGTTAGAAGTAAAATAGTAAGTTTCACAATGAGATATGATGTTATTTGTAGGTTTTAATAGATGTTCTTTATGACATTGAGAAAGTTTCCTTCTATGCTATGATTAAGTGTTGAATTTTAAAATTTGTTTTTCTGCCTCAGTTAAATTGATGATATATTTTTTTTTAATTTTAATGTGGAGAGTGGTCTAATGTTAAGCCAATTTGTATGTTTAGGTTAATGTATTATCTTTTTTACATATTGCCGACATTGATTTCCTAATAGCATGTCGTGCACAGTTTATACATTGTAGGGTTTGATTTGTTAACATGTTACTAAGATTTTTTGCATACAAGCCAATGAAAACCACTGCCTTATAATTTTATTTCCTTCATTGCACTTTTCAAGGTTTTGTAAAAGACTTACCCTGGGCTGATCAGTATGGAAGTCTTCCCTCCTGGTCTTCCTTACTTTCTTGTCACTGGGACACAGTACCTCACACGAGGTAGAGGAGGAGAGGCTTATCCAGGCTCATGTTTCCAGTCCATGCTGAGCTCGCTCAAGGCCAGAATTGGGATGGCAGAGGCACATGGATGGAAGCTGCTTGTGTTATGGCAGCCAAGAAGCAGAGAGGGAGAAGAGAAGAAGCAGCCTGAAAGGGAGATACATCATACCAGGTGTTATGGTTTGTATCTAAGTGTCCCCATAATGTCTCATGTAGTCATGGAGGTGGTTGAGTCTGGTATTTCTGGTTGATTCATTGTCTAGCCCTGGGATTGGCAATGTGAGTGCTGCACCCGCCCAGGGGCAGGGAGTCGGCATACAATACAGGGAAGAAAGGAGGCATGCTTTTCCTTTTGCCCTTTTGGCGCTTGTTGCTTAGGGCTGCCATGAATGGCTGCCTCTCAGCCACACTACCTTGCCTTGGAGCCTGCTAAGTATGGACTGAATGCTCTAAAATCTGTAAGCTAAATAAACCTTCTTCTTTCATTTTGAGTGTCAAGTATTTTGGCTCAGCCATGAGAGAAAAGTAACCAAGACACCAGGTCACACTCCCAGTGACCTGTCTCTTCCAACCAGATCCCACCTTGTAACAGAAAGTCAGCTACACCACCTCCACATTGCAGCCACCTTCCCAAGCCGCGCCCATGAGCACGTGAGTTCACTGGGGACATCTCCGTATAAACATTAGCACTCCTCTCCTATTTTTGATGCAGAAATGTTATGTTGTTTTCTTTAATTGTCCTGTAGAATTCCCCAGTGAAGCCATCTGGGTCCGAAGCTATACTGAGGGGAAATGTTTTCAATTATAAAATCAATTGCTTTACTAGTACAAGGCCATTCAAATTTTCTGTATCTTCTTGTATTGGCTATATTTTTCTAGTAATTTTCCATTTCATCTTTTTGTCAAGTTTATTGACGAAGTTGTTCTTAAGATTTCTTTAATAGTTTTAGAATTCTTTATTATTAATAGAGATGTCACCTACTTTTATTTCTCATATTACTGGTTTATCTGTTTCTTTCTCTGTATTTAGATTATTCTTGGTGGATTTTACTAAACTTATCAGTCTTTTCAAAGAAGCACTTTTAACCTGAATATTTTCTCTTTTTGTAGAAGAAGCTATTTTATAATTCATTAATTCTTAATCTCAACTTTATTATCTCTTTTGTTAAATTTAGGTTTAATTTAATTTCATTTATCCTGGTTTGATAAAAGTTTTTATTATATTTTAATGTATGCATTGAAAGTCCTAATTTTTAAAAGTATTCTTTTAGCTTCATGTCACAAAATGTGATTTATTATATTTTCATTATGTTTCATTTTGAAACATTTTCAAATTTCCCTTGTTACGTGAGTTATTTACACATATTTCTTAATTCCCAACTATATGGAGAATTCCTGGATATCTTATTGTTACTGACTCTAATTAAATTTCATTGTGGTTCAAGAAAGTAATTTTATTGAATGTTCCAAAATATGTTTGTGATAAACAGTTGATGTTTACTAGAGAAATATGTGTAATCTATTATTAGCGTGTTCTATATGTATCAAATAGGCACAGATGGTTATAGTGTTATGCAAATCTTGCATATAATTGCTAAATGTTTTTTCTACTTGTTTTGTCAATTACTGAGAAAAAGCTATTAAAACTTTTTATAATAACTGTAGATTTGTCTATTTAGTTGTAGGTTTTTGCTGACAATGATATATTGAAGTCACAGACATATACACACTTAGGATTGAATGGGCACTTCATTTTTATTATGTGATTGTGATAGTTCCATGATCTTGGTATTTGCTTTTTATTTGTCTTATTTATTCTTTATTTCTTGATTCCTCCTTTCTTATCTTTTTTTAATTAATAAAATATACTTTAGTGTCATTTAATCTTGTTTACTAGCTGTTTAGGGATGCTTATTCCAGATATATAAGGAATTTCCAAGAAAAGATGTATTTATTGAATTAAAATATAGAAAGATATATAAGAACATTAAAACAATTTCAATACTATGCCCCTAATTCTTTGTGGTATTGTTCTTCAATCACCCCACAATATATTGTTATTATTTTTCCCTTAAAATTATTTCTTAAAAGTGTCAATGAAAGAAAAATATTCTATATTTTTGACATATTTTCTATTTTTAGTGTTTATATTTACTCCTGTAGATCCTCATTTCCATTTGGTATTATTGTCTTCTATCTGCAGAATGGTTTATAAATTTTCTCTATGTCTTTTGATCTGAAATTGTTTATTTAATTAAAAAATTTTGTGTATGGTACTGGGATAGAGTGTTTGCCTAATATGCATGGGCCATACAACCAGCCCTGAGTTTAATTTTTGTTTTTATCGTAACAGGGATTGAATCCAGATTTGCACTACTACGGTGTTATCCAACCCCACAGCCCTTTTCATTTTGTGACAGTATCTCCCTAAATTGCCCAGGTCGTCCTGGAATTTGCAGTCCTCCTGGCTCAATGTGCAGAGTGCCTGGGATTACAGATACATTCCACTGCATCTAGCTTTTGATTTGATTTTTGAAGGATATTTTTTACTAGTTACAGATTTGTAGTAATAATAATTTCTTCTGTTTTCTTTCTCAGTTTTGTTTCTTTTTTCCTCTAGTGTTTTAAAGATAATGCACCACTGTCTGCTGGTATCTGTGATTTCTGATGAGAAGTCAGTCATTAAGCATATAATTTTTCCTCTCTAATTTTTCTTTTTTCTTTTAAGATCTATTGTTTAGATTTTCAACCATTTTATTATCTTCACAGTTGTGCCCTTTTCTATTTATTCTGTTTGGTATTCATTTAATTTCTTGGATCAGCAGAATTTTGCTTTCATCAAATTTGAGGAATGTTAAAATATACTTCTGCCTTCCTTCTGAGATTCTAGTTACAGAAAAATTTGGTATCATCTTGCAGGTTACCAAAATTTTTTTCTTCATTGTCATTTTTTTTCTCTGTATGTTTTGATTTGAATAATACCTTTCTGATTTCAAGTTCACTACTCTTTTCTAATGCAGTTTCTGCATTGCCACTAAGCCACTGGCAGTTTTGTTTTCTAATGTTATTTCCCGTTTCTGGTAATTTTATCTGGTTCTTTTCTAAGTTTTCATTTCTTTCTATATTTTAATTCAATAAATACATCTTTTCTTGGAAATTCCTTAACAGTTTTATCAGGATGATTTTAAAGTGCTTATCTGTTAATGCCAACATTTGTGTCCCCTTGGGTCTCCTTTTATAGACTATGTTTTTCTTAAAGTATAAATCACTTTTCCTGTTTTTCATCTAATAACTTCTTATTTTAAGTTGGACAAAGTGCTTAATGTAAAAGACATACCATGGATAGTCTGGATTTTGTCATTTTTCTTTAGTGTTGAGTTATGTCTTAGTAAATGCTAAATTTCAACTGATTGCATCATGTTCATAGATCCATGGTTTCAAGGCTTAATTGTGAAAGGTTTATTTTGGTTCTGTCTTTAGTCATAAAGATGCAGCACTTAGTTCTTGATTGTGGCTCTTACTTTGAAGTATGACTTTTCAGGGGTGTTAATGGAAAGCCTGAGGTCTTTATTAATTCACTCTAACATGATAGAACTTGAACTCTGAACTTTTGCCTCCTCAGCACTTCACCTGGTGATATCTGTGCTCAACGTCTGAGCTTCCAGATGTGCATTCTGCTGATTTTTCCTTGCAGTCTCCCCTAAAACATTCATAGGTTAGAGTCAGCAAAGAATTTGAGAGGAATCTGGAT
Source organism: Dolichotis patagonum (assembly GCA_004027295.1). Lineage (NCBI taxonomy): Eukaryota > Metazoa > Chordata > Mammalia > Rodentia > Caviidae > Dolichotis > Dolichotis patagonum. Next base: position 7,722 of record PVJX010008052.1, read on the forward strand.
TTAGATACTCTCCATGAATTCCTCCTTCCCAAGACATCCCTCCTCCAATTTAATCCTTAACTGAACTAATCTTAGCAGCCTAGGTTCCAATCTTTGACAACTCTGTCCAGTAAGACTGGTACTTTCTGTCTGAGCTCCATGCCTTATTCCCATGTAAACTGTGATGTTACCTTACAAGAAAGTTGGTTAACTGCGATACTTAATTTGCATCCATCTTTCAAAGGTCCTATTTCCTACAGTTATGGCATGCTTTTGGATTTGTCCCAGTGCCTTTCAAGAGACTTCTTCTTTCTGTTTTATTCTCTCCCTCTTTTTCCCCTTTCTTTCCTTCCTTCCTTTCATTCATTTTGTTTTTCTTTCTTTGCATAAGAATCTATATACCTCGGGAGTCTTCCAAAGATGGCGGACCAGTAGGTAGCAGGAAAGGGACACGCTCTGAGAGAGACAGCTTAAATGCCAGAATAGAACACCCTGGAGAGATCCAAACAGAGAGAGACCCAGGAAGAAACTAAAGTGAAAAAAACCCACTCAAATATGAGGTCCTGGGGCTACCATTAGAGAAGCTAAGATCAGCGAGCACAGTGCCCTCCTCAAGCCGCCTGAATTCCTGCCCGAGATTGACCTGACCAACCGAACTGCGCCGATGCCACTGGCTTGATCGGCTGGAGCGTGGAGCTGAACAGCCCCGTGCATGGCTCGCCTGGACTGGTCTTGCATGTGACCCACCCAGAGGCCGTGTGAATTCGTACCAGCCACGCTGAGGTCAGAGGTCGGGGAGCCCAGCAGTTCTCAGAGACCGGCATCAACATGCAGTGAGTGATGGGAATGGGACCCTCCCACGGGAAAAGGGCAACTGACTGGATGACATGTTGGATTTGGGCAGGACAGCCCTAAATCCATAAAGAAGTGGCTTCAGTTGGTTGCTCCCCTCAGAGAGCAGATTGGTGGGGTCTGCTTGGACTGGGTCATGCCTCTGGTTGGGACCTAGTGGGTCACTATAAATTAATTCCCTGAGCGCGGTGCACATTGACATGGTGAAGGCCTGCAAAGGTTGACTGGCCCCGAAGGGAGGAGCTAGCGCACACTGTCCGTGGGTGAACTCTAATCTCTGATAACCTACTGAAGAGGGCTAAAGCTCCTAGCCTGCGCCCTCTAGAGGAGCCTTAACCAACAAGAAAAGGGTCTGGGAATTACACTGTACACTTGTATGGAAGGAACCAAAAACATGACGAAAGGGAGAAATAAGAAACAACTCCCAGTCCCCAACCCTGAGAACATTGATCCAGGAGAGGTAAATACAAAAGAGATTAAGGTCAGCAAACATGCAACATCAAACACAGCGTCAACGGACATAAAGAGATATCTTCAGAACCTCATAAGTGGGATCAAAACTGAAATATTAATTCAAATTAAACAAGAGATAAGGAGATTAATAAAAGAAAGGTTGGGCACCTCTCAAGAAGACACAGACAGAAGAATGGAGGAACACAAAAGGAGAGAAGCATTTAATGAAGAATTAAAAAAACCCCTAGAATTCATGAAGCAAATTCAAAGAGATTATTGGGAAACTAAAGACTCCATAGACAGCTGGCAAAACTGCTTGAAAGAAACTAAAGATAGACTATCAAAAATTGAACACAGGCTTGCAATGTGTGATCATGAAAGGCAAGATCTCTTAAAAATAACAAAGGAGCAGCCAGTAACTATACAAAGACTAGATGATGACAAGAGGATCTATAACTTAAGAATAAGGCATGTGAATGAAGAAGCAGGAGTCAAAACAAAAGAACTGTAAAGGCTATTCACAGAAATTATTAAAGAAAATTTCCCAAGCATGGAAAAAGGAAATGATATGCAGATGTATGAAGCATACAGAACTCCAGCCACCTACAACCAAAACAGACACATAATAATCAAAATCCCAGAAATTTAATATAAGAACAGAATATTAAAAGCCATCAGAGAAAAGAAACAGATCACCTATAAAGGAAAACCCATCAAAATGGCAGACTTTTCGACACAGACCATTAGGTCAAGAAGAGATTGGAGTGAAGTAATTCAAGCCCTGAAGGAAAACAAACTCCAGCCCAGATTGATGTATCCTGCAAAACTCTCTCTAGAAATTAATGGAGAAACAAGATGCTTCCATGACAAAGAGGAACTTGGAGAATTTGTGACCACCAATCCAACCCTACAAAAAATACTGAAGGACATTTTAGAGAGAGAGAACAAGAATATGAGCATTTCAGGAACAGTGGCAGAGAGGCCTCAGTGAACGGGGCAGACAGTGGAGTGGAACAGAAAAATAAACAACCAATGGCAGAAAAACAGAATAGCAGAAATAAGGCAAAGAAGATTGGCAGTAATCTCTAGTATAGATGGCCTTGAAATAGTAACAGAGAGAAACACAGGCAGAGTAGATCAGGAGATAGGGTCCATTGAGATGCTCTATATAGGGAGGCAGTGGGACCCAAAAGAAGCAGTGCCCTCCATGGGAGTGAAAGGGGAGGAATTGTCTAAAAATAGGAGGCAGAGGATATTGTTAATTGGGTAAGATTTAAAATTACATTATTCACATCACTCTGCTTGGATGGATTACGTGCTGTTCCAGTTTGTCTACTTACACTAGACTTGAGGACATGGTCAGCTATCCCAAAAATAAGAGGACATATTATGGTAATCATCCTTAATTTTCCTATCAACTTAATTTGAAGCCCTGTATAACTTATACTATCTTATTATGACTGATCTTATTTGAATCTGGTTTGTTAGATTGCTACTTTGTATTGACTGATTTTATTTAAATCTGTTATGATTGATAGCATCAAATCTAAGAGTATATGCAACTACACTGAAGATGACAAGGTTCACTAAGATACCCACTCTGGTTTGATTATTACTTGCTTTTGAAGTCTTATAATGTCTCCAGTGCTTCATTTTTATTAATGTTGTTATATACTGCTGAGACAGCATGGTAACCATTGTATATCACTTTGTATTGTGGCTTTATATGACTTTTTTGCTTCATGCATTTCTAGGAATTGTTTTGTTTTATCTTGCTTTGTTTTGTTTTTACCTCTAATAAAGAAAGGATAGATATACATTTGGAGACTCATGCATGTGTAGAGCTTATAAACAGTTTACAAGAACCAACTATATAACACATGTTGATATGAACAACTACTTTGAAGAAAAAGAGACACTACAGTACCCAGTGCTGATTCCGTAATGTCATGATGTGAAGTCCAGCAAAACTATCACTTTTTGTTCAAAGTGATTTTAGCTTGCTTTGCCTTGTTTAAGTTCAACAAACATGAAGGTATGGACAGCTGTTTTGAGGAGAATGAGAGACACTATGACAGTCATTCTTGGCTTCCCTATTTTCTGGTCTTGAGGAGACCTCCTCGTCCTGCTCAGATCAATTCCATACTATGTTGTTTCATGTGAATTCTCTGTATGTGACAATATGGACAACTATTTGGAAGAAAACAAGAGTCAATATGATAGAGAGTGAATATCTCCAATTGTCTAGTTTTGAAATTTATGTCTCTTACATTGCTTTCTTGTCATCCGCTTTGTTCTGTTTTGTTGTGTTTAATTTTACTCTTTTGATATAATTGCATGTGTATTTGAGTGGGTAAGATAGATGACCATATTGCTGTTTTTGTCAGATCATGGAGCAGAACTGTTAACAGTCTCACTGTTTGAATGTCTACTTTACATGTTTTAACTTTGTAATTTGAACAACTATTTCCAAGAAGTCAGTATGTAATTTGTATAGTAATAATTTCTTAGGCTTTTTGTTGTTGTTCTTTTCCTCTTTTCCTTGGAATTCTGTATTGTTGCTATCCTTTATTCTGTTTTGTTTATTTTTCCTCTTTAAATAAAATTTAAAAAAACAAAACAAAACAAAAAGAATCTATACACCTCATTGGCAAGAGGGAGTTCATAGTGCAATACCAACCACTCAGCCATCACCAAAGCTGCAAAACCTCTAATTACTTCATTGTTATTTAAAGCACACTTCGCAAATAAACAAGAAGCCTTATTCAGGAGCTACCTCTAACACTAAACTCATGGTTTCTGGTTTATTTTCCAGCACGTGTCTCCATAAATATTGCATAATTTCCTCTGAGTCATTTCAAACCATTAAAAATCTCACAATGAAGTGTAAACACAAACTCATTTTGAAGCAGTGCAGAACCTCATTCAGTATGGCAGCTCTGTCTGCCTTGAGTTCGGCTTATGTATCAGGGGAAACAAAAGCAATTCTCCCATTAACTAGGAAATATTCCCCACCATTTTCCTCAGCAATGTCATCTGGATCATGGAATCCTCCCAGGCATGTAACACATGTCCACGGTTTGCTCTTTACTTCCAGCACTCATTAAACTTCACAAAGCACTGACAGATCATATTACCTGATCTTTCCCAGAGAGTTTCATTTGCTAGAATACAAATTTTCAGCCAATCAATTCACCTTTTAAATCTTAGTTATCCCACATCTTAAGTCCATGGCACCTCAAAGAGGACAAGTGGAGCAGCTTGAGAGAGTGATTGTTGAACTTTCTGCCTAAGCAAGATTCCACTCCCCACTTTGGCCACTTTGCATTTTTTAGAACTTCCCTAGTGCAGTGAGTTATGCCATTGTATGTCTCCACGCAGGAACTGCTGCACTTACATCTATCCATAGATTAAGACACCTTTACAGCTGCCAATACGGCAACAAAGATTCAGCTATTCTCCCCAGCCCGTGACCAACTGTGATCACATGGAAATGTGTTATTTCACTTGAGCTCAAGGGGTCAAGCTGTGATTTGAATCCACAGCTTTTTACCTCCTATTATACTTTGTTGCCCCTGCAAACCCATTTTTAATGTATAGAGTGCAAACCGTCTGTGCCATGCCCTACCACATCTTTGATTTCATACTTTCTTCTAAGTGTTTTTGCAGTCATTCTGCAAGATTTCAGATGAATGTATTTTTCTTATGGTCACGCTTTCATCTTAAAAGCTTATGTAGCATGAGGTCCTTCACTTTGGATGGTTCCAAAAGGGAACACTTCTCAATATGGTTCATTTTATTTAATCATTTTTCCATTTTAAAAAGAAAAAATAACAATAAAAGAGTTTCAAAAACAGGTTAGGAGGAGAGTTACAATAATTGACACATTGTGTATTGTCTTTGTGGTAGTTATTCAGAGTACAAGATACATCTCTATTATTTCCTTTATGCCACACATTGTCTAGATTTTGGGAATGAAATAAGACTGCTGCTGTGCTTGAGAATTTTAGGGTCTAACAGGAGACAAATATGTGTAAATATTCATGAGTAGATGGGAAAACCCTGTGGAAGATAGTTCTTTAGCTGCAAGGTCACAGAGGAGGGAACAACTAACTGCAATTAATGCTACTTGGGGAGTTTGGGGGTGGTACCATGAAAGGTGTTTCCTGAACAGGTCATGAGTTATGCATAATGATAGTCTGGGAAGAGTGTTTCACACAGAAGGAACAACATGTTTGAAGATATGAAGCAGGAAAAATGAAACTTCTTGGGAGGGTGGTGAGAAGATCAGTATAAAAGTGTAGAGATAGAAATAGAGGATGAGGCTAGACAAACAAGCAGGAGTCAGATTGTGAAGGAGTTGGAGTTTATGTAGGATTATCTTGATAATCTATCACCAATAGCCTGATTTAATTCTAACACCTTGAGCAAACTCCACCTATTTGTCTCATCTCAATATGCATGTGCCTACACACACTGGTAGAGTTCTTTTGGGTCTCTTCTGTTTAGGATGAATGTACAGATAGATGAAAGTATCATTTCTTTAGCTCTGCTGGATTTACGAGCCAGGGTTACTTCAAAAACCCTTCATGATTTTGCTGTTGTCCATCTACAGGGGATTTACCTAAGATTTTAGAGAAAGATATAAATGGAAAAAGAAGTAAAATCCTCAAAGAAATATGGTCAATTATTTTTCTTTGTCTTTCTCTTTTACCTTTTTGTTCCCATTTGTCAAAAAGAAAAAAAGAAGAATCCTTTAAGAATGTGTAATTCCCTTTGTCATCTGTAGACTCATTGGTTCAGGGCATGATTTATCTGCATGTTTTACTCAGCTGTTAAGAAACACAGTTCACCTAGCTATTATCTTTTTTTGTTCCTGCTATATATAACAAAGCCATCTGTCCTTTGCTACAGCTGAAAGGCTGTGTGTGCCTTTTGACTTGCTACCTTACCAGATGTGCGGCTTCAGATTAAATAAATGGTCCAGAATAAATGTTGTTGTAGGCTCTTGCTTCCAGTCTCATCCTTCTTTTCCAGAAGCTAATAAATTCTGAAAGTGTTGCCATAGCCGCTACTGAAGTCAGCCTCTGAAAAATGACCTGGTGTACATGGTTTTTTTGTTTGACTGCTGTATCTTAGAAGAGAGAAAAAAGAGACAGAGGGCAATTTCTGACTCATCCCTTCTCTTTTTTTCCTTCTAACTCTCTAGTATTTCCTTCTTTCTTTTTTCTTTTCTTCTTTCTCTTCTTCCTCCTCTTCCCCCTCTTCCTTCTCTTTCCTCCTTCTCTTCTTTTTCCTCCTCTTCTTCCTCTTCCCCTTCTCCTTCTCCTTCTTCTTCCTCTTCCCCTTCTTCCTCTTCCCCTTCTTTTTCTTCTTCTTCTTCTTCTTCCTCCTCCTCCTCCTCTTCTTCCTCCTCCTCCTCCTCTTCCTCCTCCTCCTCCTCCTCCTCCTCCTCCTCCTCCTCCTCCTCCTCCTCCTCTTCTTCTTCTTCTTCTTCTTCTTCTTCTTCTTCTTCTTCTTCTTCTTCTTCTTCTTCTAGCTCACTCTTTCCCCTCTCATCTTTTACCCTAGCTTTTTCTGTTTTCCCTTAAAAAAGTGTATGTGTGTGTGTATGTGTGTGTGCCTTAACAGAGGATTTATTTAGGACGCAGTGCAGTGGCTTACTCTGGTAATTCTAGCCCACAAGAGGCTGAGGAAGGAGGATCATGAAGTTTGGAGTCAATCTGGACTATACAGTGAGATCTTGTCTCAACAAAAATAAGATTCATTTATTTAAATTAACTTGAGTGCTCACAATGTTCAAAGCTCTGTAATTAGCACTTTTTTAAGGCAGCAAAAAGTGTAGGATAACGTTACTGGTTTCAGGGAGTTTCCAGTGTGACCCAGCATAATAACAAACCAGTGAATATCCATTTGAAAAGAGGCAGATACTCTGTTCTTCTTTGTGCTATATTTGACATGATATTAATTAACTTTATAACATTTCTGCAATCTTCTAACTGTAAATTCTGAATCCATCCTAACTATATTCCCGCGTGACCTTTTGCTAGATAACATTATGAGAATTGATTCAAGAGTTACTTTCAAAATGATAAGAAGTCTTCTAAATGTATTTTCTACATTTTATTTTTAAATTCATTTTCTGTATCTTCCAAAATTTATGTAAGGAACTTCTACAAATTTCATAGTGAAAATACCTTTTCTGACTATAAAGCCTATAGTTAATATGCTTATGGAAAAGTTATAGAACATAAGTTTTTACTCTTTGAAAGCTTATTTCTTAGCTTATTTGAATATGACATATTTAAAATATTTTTACAAAGTAGAAAAAATAAAATAAAATGCCATGGGCCTAAAGCATCATCATGTTTGTTTCTCTGCATTCTTCCCTAGTCCTTACCTGTAAGCATACACATTTTTACATGGTTGTGTGTGTGTGTGTGTGTGTTGCTAGGAATGAACCCAAGGCTTTACCATTGATTTACATCCCCAACTATTTTTAATTTTTTGGTTGTTTTCTGATAGAGTCTCAATAATTCACCAAGTTGCCCAGTCTGGGCTTGTTCTTGTGATCCTCCTGCCTCAGCCTCCAAGAGTTCTGGAATTCTAGGACTGTGCCATTACACCTGGTTTCCCTCATTTCATGATACAAAAAACCATCAAATAATAGAAAAATACAAAAGTACATGCAAATATACTTTCTTCTCATAGTTTTATTCCTTAGAGAAAAGCACTATTGCAGACTCATTGCAATTCACTCTAATTTTTATAATATACTTAAACACTTAGTGTTCTTCCCTTTTCATGAATTTTATTCATTTCATGAATTTTATTCATTTCAAAATGAATTTTACTCATTTGTTTAGTGTGGTGTATGCAACCTAGCTTATTATTAGCACCTGGATGCCACCTCAACCAATACTCATTCCTTTGAAATTTTTAAGTTGAGAAGTACAAATGTAGTTTCTTGCTTACTTTTTTTATTTGTTTAGTTGACCATTAGATTTTTTAATCCAATTTTTAAATTTAATTTAAGTTTTAAAAATTCATATTTATTGAGACTGTGGAGTTGGCATTAACTTTTGGATCAGATCTCCCTTGAACGAAAAAGGATAACAAGTTCAGCAATGTCCTTGCCACCGTGGATTAACAGAGAGACACCAATGTGAAGGAAGCTGCATGCAAAGAGGAAAGCAGGTGGCTTTGGAGAAATGGAGGTCAACTTTAGGGAAGAAATGTTTGTTCTCCAGAATGCAAAGAAGAGACGTGGTGCTTACAGCCTGAAGGAGGGGGATGTATGGCAAAGGGACCTGCCTAAACACGTAGAATATTTTTGGCTGTTCTATGTAACCTTCCCTGACCTTCCCCTCTCCCTCCTTTTACAGCCCCAAACTCAGTGATTTGACTAAATGTTTCATTCTCCACACGTTCTGTTGGTGTGATGTAGAGACAGCCTTAATTAAAGTTTGCATGTGGTGAGTGAGAAAGAGAAGGGCATTTAAACTCACTGAGTCAGGCCCTGAGAGGGGGGAAAAAATCAACACTGTCAGAATGACACCAGGAAAAGCAGGAGGTGCAAAAAGCCATTTGGTTTGAGGTCTGTTAATTTAGGCCAGGGAAGAGGTAATGCGGAGGCCCGAGGGGGTGAGTTAAGGACAGGCTTTCTGCCTTAACTCTCAACGTGCTTGATTTTATTAGTTTAGGCCAGGCGGCTGCTAACATTATTTTAGTATCTATTTTGTGAGTGATTATGTTGTAGGCATGGGCAGGAGGTCAGGCAGGTCAAGCCTTTCTGCTGCAGACCAGCTCAGCATGGGCCTTTCGCCTTCAGATCTTGCTGAAACTTGCCACCTGTAAAAGCAGACAACCTAATGGGAAAAAGAGCAGCACTTAAAATGCTGTTTTTTCTCTGCCGCTCTCTAGTGTAAAGAACGTTGTAAAAATATTTCAAACTGGAATTTTTGTTTTGGTTGCGTTAACTCTTTGTTTGACCATCGTCACAATTTTCCCACAAAATTGACTTTCGGTAACTAGAGATGTTTTGGAGAAACTGAATATTATGTCTGCAAATAGAGGGAAGCAGTCAGAGAAACCCAAAGGGAGCTTTGCTAATGCTCTGATCACTTAAACTCATCTGTCCTATCACACACTATGACCACAGCTTTGGAAGGTTAACCAGTCTGTTTTTAAAGGACTCTTTTCGTTTGTGTTTGAACGAAATATCCATGAAACATGGACCAATTCCAAGAATAATGTTTCTGATAGCCAACACCCAAAACAAGAAGGGATGTGGTCTACATTTTAATCCTCATTTCTTGCCCAATTACCTGTATGACCTTGGCCTAATCATTATGCCTTGGTTTGACTTTACCAAGCTTACTTGGAAGAGGGAACTCTTTTACTGTACAGGCCTGTACAGAAGTGTTAGGTTTAGGGAGGAATCTCAGGCCCAAGATGCAGAGAAAGGCCAGTGGTACAGATGAGGGGATTTAAGTTTCTACTCTCTATACCATAGTTTGATCAGCAAAGTCTATTGTAGCCAGCAGGGGCTCAAGCCAGAGGCAGAAAAGCAGCATGGGGATGCACCACTAGTAAACAGAGCTGCCAACCTCACCTTTTTCTAGGTTAGATCTGGGCTCTGATGCTCTGAAACGCCCCTCTCCAGCCCTCCATCCAATCCCACAAGGAAGCTCTCCAGACATTTATTCTTTCACTTACTCAGCAAAGGTTTGTTGAACACACCCTCTGTGTCTGGCACTGCGTTGTGCTGGCCTAGCACCCAACACTAGTCTCTAGCAAAGAGATAGCGCATGCCCAGCACATGAACCCATACATATCCAATACACCAGATGCTGAGTACCATGTAGGAGATGGTGGGATGTGGGAACAAAAGGTCCTTAGGAGGTGACCAAAGAGACTCGGAGGAAGTAGAATACTGCTACGGGTCAACATCGAGAAGCCCACTCCCCACAGAGAGAAGAACAAATACCCCTCTAGAGACCTTGGGTGGAAGCTTCTGGAATGTTTCCAGACAGCAAGCACCCTTTAAAGTAAAGCAGAGTGAGTGTGTAGGACAGTGGCAGGGATAATATTAGGGAGGTGTTATGGTTTATATCTGGATGTTCCCCCAAAGCTCCATATGGTCATGGGCCACAATCTTCTTGGAGACAGCTGAATCCAGAGTTTGTGACTGATTCACAGTCTACAGCTGGGACGCAGTCTAGTGCTACACCACCCTGGGGAAGGTAGCCTGCATACACTGAAAGTGATAGAAAGAGGTTTTTCTCTCTCCCTCTTTTTGCTTTTGCTATCTTCTGCCACTGTGAACCATTAGTCTACCATTTGCCACCTTGCTTTGGAGCCAGCCAATTATAGACTAAAACCTCTACAAACTGTGTGTTAAATAAATCTTTCCTCCTTTAACTTTGAGTTTTGGGATTTTTTCCAGCAAAAAAAGTAACTAAGACAGGAGGTAACCAGAGGCCAGCATATGAGAGATCTACAGGACAAGTTAAGCATTTCGAATTTTGTTCTGAATGTGAGGAGAAAAACCACTGTGTTTTCATCAAAGAAGTGTTATGATCTGACCTTGTGAAAAGAGGCCAAATTTGGAATACGTATAGAACACAGAGCTGAAAGGAGCTGGAAGACTGATGATTGATTAAGAATGTGATATGAGAAGTCAAGAATATTACTTGAGCAAGTAGTGTCCTACAGAGAAAGAACACGCAGGAAGAAATGCAGTGGCAGACAGTTAGTTTGAGGCTCCAGTGGCTGATGGTGAAATCAAAACTTGTACTTCAGATATAAGTTTCAGGTCTATCTGGAAAGCAGAATTCCTGGTTTTCAAGGTAAAAGTAATTCATCAAGGATGAAGAATCACAGATGGTCTTGTGTAGACCAGAAAATAAACAGAGGAAGCCACATCTGGGCTAGGACTCTTAGATATCATATCACCACTATGAGGTAGATAGGACCCTTTGGTTGTAGTATCTAAGACTGACCACTGGATCATAGTGATTATTGAGTTTAGATAGAGGTAGATCTCTGATTAGAGTCTTGATTGTGTAATTTTCTTGGTCTAACATCCAAAGTATACTAACAGTAAGAGTGAGACAGACAGCTTGGCAAAGATCAAGGAGGCCAAACCTTCTCCCATTTATCCCATCCCAGAAAAGTGACAGTGAATAATAGGAGGTCTTAGCTGAGAACATGATGGAAAGAGAAAATTCCAGAGGAAGAGGCACATGGGAGTTTGGCAGTCCATGATAGATGAGGGTTCAAGCAGGTAGATCTGTAGAAGACAGAAGGAATCACAGACAGTAAGGGTCCACTGTGACACAACACTACGATACAGTGTTAAGGGACATCATATTTCTTCCTTCTCTTACTGTTGTTTCCCCTATTCTTCTCCTTCTCCCCTTTCTCTTATCCTTTCCATCCTTTGCATTCAAGCTTTTGTGCCTACAGCAAACATTTATCCAATGCCTGCTGTGTACTAGCCACTGTGCTAGGTCTTAAGGACCCCTAGGAAAAACATAGGCGAGACCTTTCTGAAGTTAACAGTTTCATGGGAGTGGGGGAATTCCCCAAATTCCCTCCTGGGGTAGTAGAACAGACAAAAGCCTTGCGGGTAGGGGCCACAGAGGTTACCTGACCACACACACACATTTGTAATCTGTTTTCAATGTAAAGTATGAAACCGCCCGCTGTAGGCTTTCTTTGTTCTCTTTTATGTTTCTGCTCAGTTTCTGTTCAGGGCTTCCTTTCCTGCAGTGGTTGTGTGTGTGTGTGTGTGTGTGTGTGTGTGTGTGTGTGTGTGTTTGTGTCCAAAGTCTTATCATATATGTCAGTCTGTCCATTTTCACAGCAGAAGTTGCCTGGTTATATAGAAGGACATTATTATTGGTTTAATGCCTTAAAAGAAAATCTTCAGTTTGTTTTCATTGAAGAAAGTATTTTCACTGACAACATAGGCAGGAAAGCACAGTGGTTAAGAAGAGGGGATTCTGAAACCAGGCAGATTTGGGTTAAATCCAGGGTTGGCATTTAAGAGCTGTGTGACCTTGGACAATTTACTTAGATTTGTCTGGGCCTCCATATTCTCACCTATCAAATGGAAATAATAATTAGATCACCTTTATAGGGGTGTTACAGATGTTAAATAAGATGTTTTAGAGGAAATATTGGTAATATAATAATATAATTAATTATAATAATATAATTAATATTCAAAATGACTCTTACGAGTTATCAAATGTGTCCACAAATGCAGTGTTTCCCCCAGCATTTATGGCTGTGTCTCCTACCTCTTCACATATTTATTTAATATCAAATACTCAATAAACTCATGATGTGTATGAACTGCTTTCTACATTGCCTCACAGAGCAATTCTTCTGGGAAAAAAAGACTGAAGATGAAACTAAAAACCACTGTGCTGACAGTATTAATAGCCAAGGATAAATCAATCCATTGCAGGGATGCAATCAGCACAGTAATTATGGGGGTGCTAATCATTGTCTACCCTCTAAAGTGAAACCCAGGAAAATTGAAAAAAGTAAGCTAGTTCTGGCCAATAGAACAGATTGGGTCCTCAAAAATTCCACTGGAAGCTTAAATTAAAAAGTTTTGCATCACATACCAGTATTTTGGTGTTGTTGAATTAAAAAAAGCTTTGATAGGTTTGCAATGGCAAATACATTACTTGTCAGATACTGATTCCAGCTGATTAAACGTAGCTGCTGAGAGAGCTGTGAAGAAAGCGTCTGATGTTCATACTGGATCCGTGATAAACAATGGTGTAGTCCTTGAGCAGGGCCTGGCCCTGGAGGCGCGTCGACAGTTGCCATTCTGAATCTGCACTATGCTAACTAGGAAATGGTTCAATTTCCAGTGTTGGGTAAGATAGAAGTATCTACTTTTCCTAAACTCTTGTTGAGTTTTATGTATCCATTCACTTATTCATTTACATTGACATGGACTTATGTCTTTAACAGGAAGTACTATACTCTGAATTCTGTGTTTCATTGTAGTCTATAATTAATTCAATTCAGAAAAGCATGTAAGTTTATTTGCAAGTAGATTTGGAACCTCCACCAGTGGGGGCAAAGCAGGAATAAAAATTGGCAATCCAGTGAAGAAAAATCTGAAATTACAAAGGCTAAAGATTGAAATAATTCCCCAGGCACATTGGTGCATACCTATAATGCAGGCTACTCAAGTTTGAGGAGGCTGAGGCAAGAGGATCTCAAGGTTGAGGTCAGCCTGGGTAACTTAGCTACACTTTGTCTCAAAACAAACCAAAAGATGGGAGGTTGCGGGTATAGTTCTGTGGTATGTCATTTTCCTAGTATACCCACGGGGTCCTGGGTTCAACAATTACTTCCAAAAACATTCAAAAAAACTACTAAGTATGGAAGACAGAAGACAGAGTTAAAGTCAGATTGATGGATGTGCTTAGAGAAGATACTGAAAGAACTGGAGAGAAGTCATATTAAAAAAACAAAACAGACCAACAAAATATTCCTATGGGAAACCTTAGTTTAAAGAGAAAGAAAAAAATTTTAATCTTCTGGTCAAATGATCTATCTTGGAAAAAATTTATTAAATTTAGTGTTGGTTATTGCAAAAGCATGATCCTCTATATTTTTAAATGGGTGATCCATTCATTGATAGAAAATATATCATTAAATGAATCAATCAAGTTGAAATTATTAAAACATTTCATCAAAATGTGAATCACCATAAATATAAGCATGCAGAAAGAATTCACAGTGAATATCAAAAACTAAACAAAATTAATTTAGAATACTTCATAAACATTTTTCACTGCTTGTCTTATTTTCTAATTTTCCTAGAATAATGTAGTATAAACTTGATACTCATTTGATTGAGAGTTTATCAAATAAACTGTTAAGGTAAAATTCCTGTCATTCCTGAGAATTTAAATGGATGATCCTGGGTTACCAGGTGCTTAATAAGCCAGCCTCTCCACACTTTTCCCGTTTTACCTTATAGTAAGCCAGGAAAACTAGTGCTGAAATGTCCATTTTAGGATAAAGGTATGAAGGTTTTAAAAGCATGCAAGGGCAAGGATTCAAGCCTCAGTTTAACTTTGAAACTGTGCAGTTTCACATCCAATAGTTACCTTGCCACCAGGAGTCATTGTAAGAAGCACAACCTCGGGTGGCTTAAACTGTTGGAAGATGAAGACCAGGGTGACCATCATGTAGTTCCATAGTTCCTTCTCAGGGCTTTCAGTGAAACTAGCAGCTCAGTCAGTCCTGAACGATTACCATGGCCAACTGGACATGCTGGAGACAAACATACTATACATTGCGTAGCTTTCGAGAAAAGACGCACTCTTTACCTGCCACTACGTTGAAGGTATTTCTATTACTATGCAGTCAGGTTCCTTTATTTTCTCTATCTCTTGGTTCTCCCATGGGGACTATAAGCAACCGTCTTCAAAAAGCACACAACTGCAGAGGTGCCCAGGCCATGAAAGTGTGCTCATGCTAAAACCACCTATCCAGCTACTCAAGTAGGAATTTATTTCTTGATGTATCTGACTATTTTCTGCTGTGGAGGAATTGAATCAACTCATAGCTTCATTAGTATTTTATCTTCTCAAATTGTGCTGGATCTGCGGGTTTACAAAATTGTAATACAATGGCTCCTTTTGACTATATATATATATATATATATATATCTATATTTACCTTCAGTACCAGTCATAAGTCATTTAATATTGTTAGAACATGTAGCTCAATGAAGTACAATAACTAACATGGAGAACTAGTTTTTTAAAATTGTATCAATTTGGGGGAGCAAAATGCAGTGATAAATACTTATATATAGTTTCAATGCCATTCGATTTTCTGTAAGTAACCCCTCCCCCTCCTTCATTTCACAGTGGCTTTGGAAAGAATTTAAATCTGATACCAAATCACAGTATTAAATTTCCCAAGTCCCCAAATTCACCTTTAAATTCCTTTCATCCTTCTCCACTGGGTTATGACTTTCATCCTGGAGTTCCCCCACAGCTTTGTGGTCCCAGAATCGTGAAAGTTCCACTTTATGTTGGACTGGTCTTTCGGCCCATAAAATAAACCTGCCTCGATATTCTTCTCCAATTATACTGTTATGATTAGTTGGAAATGAAAAGGACCACCCTTCATTTGGACTACACGTGAAACACTCTCTTCATAAAAAAGTGAAAACAAACAAAATGTAAGGGAATAATGGGGAATCCTGCCCCAGGCCTGTGTCATAGATGCAAATGGTGGAAACTAGGGCTGAGAACGTTTCAAGAAACAAACAGTCCTCCGATTTTGCATAAATATTCCTAAATAAATAAATAAATAAATATTCCTGAAGCATTGGTGGGAATAATTTTTAAATGCAGTTTTGGCTTCATTTAGGCTCCGTTATGATGCTAAGATGTTTTATGGGTGTAGGAAGCATCTGTTTTGAGCCAGTTGAGTGTCGTATTAGCAGTGGACACAATTCATTCCTGTGTCCGCTATTTGTTGAATTCCCAATATGCATCAGAAGGCCATTAGGCTAAGCCTGAGGAATATACTGACAAAATCATGCCCCTCTCTACTCTGATGGGCATGTACATGTTGCTTCCAAGTAAATTTAATCATAGGCCTTATTCACAAATAGACTGAGTTGTTTAAGAAATAATAATACAGTTTCAAAAATATACCTGATTTATGGCAACAAGATGGCTAGTGCCATATACTAAAATATCAGTTTGGTGAACCAAAACAAGATCCCAAGAAATTGCTCATATCCAACATGTTGTTTAAAATATGGGCAACTTCCACTGATTTGCACAAAAGGAGAAAAGCTGAGATGTAGCTAATAAAGTAGAAAATAACACAAAGTAATGTCTTCTTGTCTGGTATTCATTTTTACATATGGGTGGTTTTTACTTTGGTGAAATGTCCCTCAAATGGAGCCCTGTGGCCACAGTTGAAGATGTGACTCAGGGGGAAGCTGGCAGTTTTCCAGTTTCCTACTTCTCACCCTGCTCAGCAGCATCTTCAACCACATCCACCCCAGGACAAGTCCACCCTTTCTCTGATTAAGAACAACTGCCCACATATAAATCTTTCCTGGAGTAGGAAGTGGCTTAAATGCCTGGTTTTCAAAGCCTGCTGTGCAAGTAAAGTAAACAGGGAAGTTTATTGGATTAGTAAATTGAAATTAAGCAAATTAGTTCCCAACTCTTAATGTTAGCTACCCAACAAAGCAAGGATCAGTGTCCTTAATATTGCAAGCAAAGCTAACACTGTTTACTACAACACAATTAATTCAGTGACAGGGAGTAAATTGCTTGTAAATTCTTGGATTCTAAAGGTCTCTGTGAAAAGCAATGCACTTTGGCTTGGTTTGGTTTGCTTTGGCTTGGTTTGGTTTGGTTCCGTTTTTCACTTTTTTCTTCCTGGGCATTCAACATTAAAAACTGGGCAAAATTCCACTCTTAATAAGAATAAGACAATGCTGATTTCAATGATTCTCTGTCAGGTCTAGTGTCCAAATCACCAATTCTATTTGTTTCTTTCTGCCCATATTTTGCTGTAAGCTAACAGGTATTCCCTATGAGAAATACTTTTCACTCACAAAGTGTGTAATTCCATCCATAAAGAATCCCAGCTCTTTGCAGAAGCCTGGGGTTTACCGATGGTTGAGATGCACTGATGACGCCTCAGATTGTACCCTCTCTCTTGATTGAAAGCAGAAGGACCCCCCTCCTGATTGGCTTCCTTACTTACGAACAGTGTCGATCCATTTCCTGTTCCCCTCTGTTAATTCATACCAGGACAGACACAGATCAAAATGAGGGACCCTGCATTTCGGCACCTCCTTGGAGCAGTGTTGATGGGAGTAAGTGTTTGCAGACTGTAGGTTCCTTTTCAGGCTACCAGAGGATGACTTTTCATTTCTTAGTTAACCAGTTCCAGCCCAGAAAAATAGCCACTGTATACTAGCATTGTCCAATATTGTTGTTTTTTCCCCCCTTTCCCCTTGAAGTATTGACCACCCAACCATGATCACTCCCAATTTAAAATGAAATATGGAGCGCCTCATCTGGGTTTCAAATGAGATGCAATTGTCCCTTTGTTCTGCTAAAATCAATCAGAATCTTGCACAAATGAGGGGTTTCAGGTTACCACAAGGAATGTTTCCAGGGGTGTTTGCTCTGAAATAAAAAATGTGATAATCATTACATGGAGAGCCAATAATTATAAGCATTTCCTCTTGGAATCACAGAGAAAAAAATAGTAGGATCATATCAACCTCAAAAAAAGAAAAAGATCATTGAATTTCTGTCTGGTATATTAGGACACCTGGTTGGGGCCGATAGTCACACTTCTTTTGAATGCTGCTGCATTTTAACATCCTAGTAACCCTGATTGAATGTGCCACACTGTTTTCCTGAAAGTAATGCTGGATTTGTCAGAACTTTTTTTCTTAAAGTGAGACACTTCAATAGACACATAGCTGCAATTGTTTGTCATACATGCTACACTATATTTTAATGGTCAAGTGCATTCTGACCTGTAAGTGGCTATTAATGCTACTGTAGTTCTACGGAAAGGTCAAGATTTGGTAGAAAACAAGATTCCTGTGTGTTATTTCAGGCACCTTCCAAAGACATAAGATAGGTATATCAGATCATAGGTGTCTACTTAAAAGGGGCATGGCTACTACCACAGAGACAGATGTTTCAAAACGTGGTAAATTATTTTCCATTGAACATTTTTTTTTGTCTTTTTCACTAGTTCAAAGCAAATTCCTGAGCATGCCAGGCAGATTATCCCTGCTCAACTCAAAAAACATCTAATGTAGTCTTTTGTTGCTGCTGCTTTATGCCTACAATTTAGGTATATTATTTTAGAAATCAAGTGAAGTTCCTAAATAAAAGCTGCTTGGATATGAAGTTGAAATGCTTTAAAACTCTGCTGGAATGAATCTACTTTGTTTTCACTTCCCAAATCTCTGCCACCTTCACATTCAAAGGGATTCATCAAGCAAACTAGATCAGAGGGCCACAGGTGCCTATGTAGCAATGACTTCTCTGGCTCTTTCCTGCTTCTTTCACTAAAGATTCTAACTTCTGAATTCAGTCTTCAAATCCCCTAGGACTCTCCCCCAGGACATCTATTTTAAAAGTTACACCTACTTCACTTCTTTGTCCTCACACCTTGACTGAGAATAGATGAGCCCATCACAAGGCAGAACGTCCAGGAAGGTGAGGCCCAGAGTTCCACAGATTCTGTGACCCAAGAGCAAAGGAAGGGAGCTAGCATTTACCAACCATTTTCTCTATGTGCTTGGCCCTTGTGAGCGAGGCTAGCTCATCACGTCCTCAGGAAAAACTCAAGAAGTAGGTGAGTTTATTTCCACTTTGAAAATACAAAAACTGTGATGAAAGTTGTAAGCAGCTTCCCCCAGGCCTGACCTTAGTGGCATAATGGTTTCATATTCACTCTGTCCCACTTTACTCTGCCTCTTCCCCTAAACTAGGCGACCACTCCGCTCGTGCCTTTCATAGATGTCCACAATGAGAGGGACAGAGAGACATCTACTTGAAGCCACTATTTTTAACCTGAGGAACCCAAGGCTCAGGAGGCTCCTCCGAGACTGGCAGAACCCGGGTGTAATGAGCCGTGCTGTAGTCGCTTAGCAGATGGCACTGTGGAAGGATGAGCATGGGTTCAGGACGGGGACATATGAACTCCAAATACAGTTCCTTTGTAGCATCTTGTTGCTCCTCCAATTTCTGGACTACCACATATGCATGTGTACTGATTGATTTTTAAATTTTCTTTATTGACGAGTTGCTTTTTATTTTATGATTGCATTTCCTTTATGAATTGTAATTTATAGTCAGCAAGAATTTCCGTAATACTCTATAATTCTGAGTTGAGGTTTTGAAAGGGAAGAATATATCTGTGCTAAAGTTCTTTAAAATATAGTGATGGTAATGATGACTTATATGGTATTCATGTAGTACCTAAACTACTCTACTTGTCTGATCCTAAAACTCTTTTACACATACTATTTTATTCTCCAAAAACACCTTCGAGATAATAATCTGCAACAGGGCAAACTTCAGAATTTTCTACAGTCTCTTGTGTGAATTTAAATATGTTCTTTTAAATTGATGAAATAATGTACAGAGTGGTAAAATAAGACAGGGAGTGTGAATGTTTAGGGTGGAGGGAATAATAAAGAGATGAATATCATATCTAGATAGATATTTGCATGAGAATATGAATATATGAGAATCAGGCCCAGATGAATTCCCAGTGAATATTCAAGTTAAATAAAATAATGGAAGGAGAATAGAGGACCAAATGGAGGAGATTAAATATGGCTTTGTATGTAAGAGGCAGTTAGATGTCCAGAGAAAACTTTCACTGTAACACCAGAAAAACTCTACACATCCACCCCCAGAACAAAAGATACGAAGTGGCAGCTTATCACCAAGGGTAGCTGGGGACCCCTTAAAGGCCACATGCCAAGAGGTCCCTGGGTTGTCTACCAGAACTACTAAGGAATTTTCAAGAAAACCATCCCTGCTACAGTTTGTAGTTCCACACCTGGCAAAGGTTCTGAAATGTGGGTTTTGCCTTAGAATGAAAGTTTACTGAGTCTGTTGCAGAGTATTGTAATTTGAAGAATCTTTAACAGTTACCTGATAAGAATTATCCTTTTATAGTTGGAGAAGAGAAGGCTCAAAACAGGAAAGGATACCCCTCAAGAGCATGTTGGCTTAGCAACAGGCTTTAGTCTTGAAACCGGTGCTCTTCGTGCCACCACTTATCAGCCTGCTAAAGCTTATTTTTGCTTCGTTCAATTCCTTTAACGATGAATGATACCTCCACGAAGTGGAATAACAGACTATGTAATGCTTGACTAAGAAGAACTTCAGAGATGGTATCTCATATCTCCGTATTTTTACTAATAGAAACCTGATGTCTCCAATTTACCACAGCCACTTAAGGATAATGGTAGACCAAAGACTCCAGATTCAAAAACTTTTCTACAAAATAAGGGGAAAAAGGTGAAATGGCCACATTTTTCATTTAGGAGAAGCCGTTCTCTTCTCTACTTTCATGTGTGTGTTCTCTCACCCTAATTCTTCTGTAGTCTTAGGTAAATGAGGTCATACACTTAACACAACCAAGCCATTGAAAAGCCATTTTGGAATGCAGGCTGAGACCAAGGGAAGATGACCAGAACACTGAGATGAGGGGCGGGTGAGTGGGGCATGGAGAGGGTGGGTGTGTTGTTTATACTGGGTGGGCCGCAGGTGACTTCTGAATTTAAGGTTGCGGCCTAGACAGATACCATGGGAAGCTTTTGTCTATCAGAGCTCTGCTGTATGCTGTCACATAAAGTGATTGTAGGAAAGCACAATGACCAAAATGACCATCCTGGCTGCGCAAAATATGTGCCCAAGCATGCAGGAACCAGGGAAGGGGCTGCTGCTTAGAACTGCCTCCACTGTAGGCTGCATCATACTTTTTGTCCAAATTCCTCACCTCAACTGATCAAGATTTATTTTCTTGTATCAGGGCCAATGTCACTGAGGAACGGGTTCTTGTTGAAGAGGTTAAAGAGAGAAACAGAGATCTGAGATTTCTGAGGGCTGATCGTGTTACAGCCCCTGGCTGGGTGTTTCCTGTGTGTTCTGCTTCCCATCTGTCTTCACGTTTCTTCCATCAGGTGGTGCCATCACCCTGACTCTACAGATGATGAAATTGACTTTCCCTGGGGTAGACTGCTTTGCCCCAAGTCCCAGCATTGCCATCGAGGCAGAGACCTATTTGAGGCCATTTTTTTTCAAAATCTAGGTCATCAATTTCTCCTGCAGTGAAGACAGGTAAGAGGCTGGGTAGCAAGCTAGTGTGACCAATCTATTTGACTCCAACATAGATCTCTGCCTCCTACTCTTCTTTTCTCCTCTGGCTTCTTACCAGCAGGTCCCAGAAAGTAGACCTTTCTGGCTGCCTGGATGGAGATTATTGTGTTGATATGCTTCTGAACTGGGTAGTGGACTTTGGTCTACACTATCTAGACCCTCAGTTTTCCCAAGCACCTGGCTTAAACAGACCTCTCTCCTCCTCCCCCATCTGTCCTTACCTGGCTGACATCTGGAGTGGCCCATTGGATTATATGACAAAAACATCCAGATGTCAGCCCAAACCCTGAGGTGGGTGGATAGCCCCGGACCATGAAATTTATGGGGAAGCCTGCAGCCACTCTGGCGGACAGGCCTGACACACAGGACAGGTAAATATCTTCAGTAGGAGACGCTAGCTCCTCACTACACCATGTGTAATGGGGTAATGACACCTGCCTTGCAGCATTGGCCATGAGTAAATGAGATAATGGTTGCAAGCTGCAAACCTCCTACAATAGGTGTTCAGCAAGCGTTAAAGTCTCAACCCCCTGGAGACAGAGCTGTCACCTCCATTAACTGATAAAAACAGTCACTTTTCCTAAGTCATAAAGATGACCTAAACAACTTTCTCCTTGTTTTATTTTCTTCACGGATCTCTCTAGAGACATCTGTAACGGCCACAAAGTAGTTGCACAAGTTCTTTTTGCTCCAGGGGGTTTGCAAACAGTTTGCTGTTGAAGCAGGTCCCAGGCCTGAGGTTTCTCCTGTGCTATTCAGACTACCCAATTACAATAGGAAATCCACTGGAGAAATTGGAGCTGACCAAGTCTCTAGCTAGTTGCCCATTTATTTCCAGCCCTGTGACATTTACTAAAAGCGATACAGGTGGGTGGAAGTCAGGTGAGACCTGATTCTCAAAAGTAACCAAAGATGGCCGCACACCTCTGTGTGTCACTCAGCCCATTCTTTCTGGGGATGCCAAATGCAGTCGGGTGTGGGGCCCGGGCTTGTAGGGATACCCAAATATTTTCTTGGAAAGTAATCTCAGTTTATTAGAGTTCCTTGTCTCAATTCAGAGTATAGATTTTTGAATGCGTTTGCTGACAGATTGACCTGGACTATGTTTTCCTCTTATTCAGGGAGTGATTGATCCTTATCAACAGGATTTGTTGACTGACGGGCTTTCACGGGTCTAATGTGCTGTTTGATACTTTTAAAAGACATATGCCCCTTTGTATAATGAAATTATCTGATAAAAGTGGGACCAAAGCTCAGGTTTTCAGAAGCATCCCAACTCCTGGCTGCTCTGGTGACTGCCAGGGAATTTTGTTTTTATTTGCCTGTGATAGAAACCTTACAACCCTTGCTCATATTGTTTTCAAATATTTGAATTTTTAGACTATATACTGTGCTTCTCGGCCTAAGGGCCTGAGCTAAACCAAGATTGTGTTTCCCTCAGGTAAGTACTTCCAGACACTCTATCCCCTCTGTCTTTACAGCCCTCTTCTCCTCATTACTGTACTGTGTAACCCTAGATGCGCATTATATTCCACATAAAAAGCCATTTCTGTAGCATCTTGTCATCGTCTCATGGACGCTGCTTTGAAGCCGTGTTGAGTTCTGAACTCAGAGCCCGACAGCAAAGGCTCAAGTGCACCGCGCCGTATTATTTACCCAGATGGGGTTAATTGTTAGATAAAAGAATGGTTCCTTTCAGAGTACTTTGGTGCAATCGCTCTCACACTGGTTATGGAAGACAGGGAAGTCTATGATAAATATCAAACTTTCTAATCAGAAACGAATCCAGTTGTATTTGAAATCTTGAACTTAATCCAGAATCAGGAAATGTAGCCACTTGTGTTACTGTTGCTGAAAGAAGAAAATGACCTTTTTATTGTAGCTTACATTCACTATTGTCCTTGAGAGCTAGCTACAGAGAAGGGAGTAAGTAAATGTAAAGGCTTAAGTAGACTTTTCCTTTTAACAGGCAGGGGATAACTACACACGCCGAACCATCATCTTACATTTCCAAGACATTTTTTCTGGCGGTGAAGCCTATGCCGAATCTTAAAAAAATACTTTTCCTAAAAGTTTATAGCAGAGCCCTTCTGGCTTCTGGTTTCCATGTGGCTAAATGGCTAATGTTAGTGCTTTCATTGGTTGACTGGGTAAGGTACAACTTGAGGTGTAACTTGCAGAGTAACTTTCAGAAAGTGTAAGTGTGGGGATTGATAAAGCTTTGTCATGGACGTATGCATTTGTATATATGTCTGAGTATTTGCCCATTTTACCTCTGCATTTTAGAACATGGAAATTTCTCAAACTTTTCATAGTCAAATCTTGCCACAATAAACTCTCTCCTAATTTCTGTCATCCATAAGTCAGTTTTATTCACTTTTGAATTTTGTATCAATGGAATCATATAATACATTGTCTTTTTTTGACTGATTTCTTTTATTTAGAGTGACCATTTTGAGTTTCACTACTGTTTGATCTACTATATCACTCTTTTTAGAAGTATTTTGTTTTGCTGAAAATGTTCTTTGAAGGTAACACCAAAGTAAAAAGCAATTTTTAAAAATTCTTATACAGTGGTCTCTGTTGTTGGTCTTACTGCATTGATGTCGTAAAGTAGTTCATGGAGTATTTTAAATATACATATGCATGTGCACATCTAATATCTTAATACAGATGTATTTATATATATACATATATGTACATATGCATATACAAAAACATAAAACATATTTGTGTTATGATAAAATATCATCCAAGTAATTTCCCAGCAAAGTCAAATTCAGAACTAACTAGCAGATTTCAAGGGGCTTTATGTGAAAAAAATTCCATGACCTGATCAAAATAATAGGGTCATATGTTAGGATATGAGCCATCTAACTGGCAAAGGATACACTAAATGGAATTTTGAAATTATTCAGGGTCTATTCACCGTGTGTCCCTGGAAATAAAACCTACCTGGAAGATAGTCAGCCTTGAAAACTAGAGATCAAAAATACCAACCCCAATTAGCCTATCCTTACCTAACCTGGCAAACGGAGTGGCCAAAGAGCAAAAGCAGAGTAATGTTAGGTAGGCCAAAGATAGGGTGGTGGGGGATGACAGCTTTGATCTCTCTCTAGTGCTCAAGGCTGATTATTTTCCAGTGAAGTCAGATTTTTGAGGAAATGGGGCATTATGGGCAAGGCTGTCACAAAGTATTTACTACTGTTTTAGTCTGAGTTTCACTGCAGTTGAAAAACTTGCATGGCCTAATATTTCCATTAATATTTCTATCATCAATTCCTCACACATTTATGCATTTGATAAATATTTGTTGAGCCTCTTCTGCAGACCAAAGATTGTTCCAAGCAAAGCGCCCTTAGCAGTACTCACAGTAGATAGGATCCCTATTGTTGAGAACCTTATATGCTAGTTGCTGGGCAGGGAGTTGGCAATAAAAACTAATTGAGTAGATTAATGAATAAAAACCATTTCAAGCCAAATGTGGTGGCGTTTGCCTCTAATTCCCACATTCTGGGAGGCTGAGGAGGAAGGATCTCAAGTTTGAGGCCAGCCTGGGAAACTTAGTGATTTAGCAAGACCTTGTCTCAAAATAAAATAAATAAAAAGGGGCTAGGGATGTACCTCAGTGAGAAGATCCTGAATTTGATCCTTAGTACTAAAAAAAGGTAATTTCAGATAGTGATTAATCTAAGGAACCAATAAAAGTAGCAATGCTGAAAAAGGTGATGATGGAATTGGGGCTATTTAGGTAGGGTGCTATTTAGGCAGTGTCCTCTGAGGAGAGGGTATCTGACCAAAGAATAGGGAGAACCAACTGGTCATGTACTAATCTGAGGGAAGGAGAATTCTAGACAAAGACCTAGCAAGTGGTCAGGCCTGATGCAGAAGCATGCTGGTCTGGTTTAGGGACAGAAGTTGGAGACAATGGAAGAGCTTAGGCAAGAAGCAGGGTCTTACAGACTCTGATAGGGAACATAGTGTGATGTGATGTGATTGGGTGATTTTAAACATGGACAGTGACATGATTTGATTCTGTTACTGGAAGTTTATTCTGGCTGTTATGCGCAGAAAACAGAAAGCCCTATTCGAAGTCTCTTATTGAAAGACTTTGACCTAGATTTGGACAGAGGCAATGATAAGGAGAGAAATGGTAGGATGAGGGTCACTCTGGTGAATAGCAAAGCCAAGAGGACTAACCAGTGACTTGGATGTAGGGTAAGAGAGATAGAGTGGCTCCTTTTCATTTGATGGTCTAAGTAGGTAGATGAAAGTTGGAGCCCATTAAATGCAATGGAGAAAACTGGAACAGTAGTAATGTGGGAAGGAAATACTCCAGGACTCTGTCTGGCTATGTTAAAGTAAAGCTGTATCTATCCAAGATGACTTGGATAGAGTCATCTGGAGTCAAGAAAGAAGGCAGGCTTGATATAAAAATTTTGGACCCATCATATAAAGTCAGTATAAAAAACCGTATGATAGAATATGGTGACTTAGGAAGACCTTATGAAAAATCAAATCCTAGTATGAGCTCTTTTCTTCTGTTCTTCCTCATCATCATTATCATTAAAATTATCATGAACATCATCATCATTTACTGAAAATAAACTGTTCTAGCCACAATTGTGCTTGGCTCAAGAGAAATATAAGAAGGGGAAACATTAACTCCTGCTCTATACAACAGAAGAGACACATAAAAAGTTGGGATAATTTAACACCATGACAATGGTTAGATCAGTTAGCAGTGGAAGCAACAGACATGGAAGGTCAGGTGGCTTTGAAGTGGAGGAGACATTTAAATACTTGAGTTGATGTTTGGATCCAGAGTAGTGTGCCCCATGGGTAAACATTTTTCCAGACAAAGATGATTTACAAAAAATAGTAGATGAAGGGAGCCAAGGAGAGATGCAGAAGCTGGTGGTTGTTTTGAATGAATTTAATATAAGGATTGGATCTGGCAGTATGCAGATTGTCAGTGCCCATGGATACTGTGTTGAGAAGGTTGATACTCCTTCTGGAATTCCTGCTTCTGCTACTTATTATGTTTGGTGAAACTGGAAATACTGCTTAGTTTTTCTAAGCTTTGGTTTCCATATCTGTAAAATAGATAAAACAACAAATGCAAGGCAAGATTTTTGTGAGTCCTGAAGACAATATATGCAAAATACTTCTACCCAGTAGGGAAAAATAATTATTATGTGATTATTTTGGGCTATTATTGTTACTCTTTTTTTTGTTCCCAAGTTTCATTCAAGAACTCATTCAAAATATTCCAGACAAAGGAGCTTTAATCCTCATCTTCCTCCTCTTTATCCTGGTTAATGTAGAAGTTACATAATTTGTAACTCTCTTTGCTGTTAGCAACCATGCTCAACCAATCACATAGGTTATTATTCAAATATTTTTGGGGTGAGATATTTCAGATATCACCCCTTGCTTCAGATATGGTTCCAGTACTGTGCAGATGTGACCACAAAACAGACCCATCCTGGGTGGCAAGCTAAGTGTGGGCACAGCCTCTGAGTACCTTTTGGAAAAAGACACCTTGGTAATCACGGTGAACTTGCTCTTGCTCCTTTCTATGGTGACCACCCCCTCCCGAGATTTCTGGGTTTGCCATTCACCTTGATTCTCCCCTGGAGAAACTGCTCAAAATTGGCAGCATCCATGATTCCATCTTCTACAGGATGAGAGCAGTCAAGGATGAACTTCAGGACCTGCTCCTGCTTCTTCTTCTTCTTCTTTTTTTTTTTTGCCCCTCTTCACTGCAAGCTTTTGCACAGGTGTCATGGCTGCTGAGGAATCAGAAAGCATTATTGTTACTCTTATTAATTAACATAATTTTTTAAAAGTGGAAAGATTAGAGAATGCTGAGACTAGAATTTTATTATATTAATAATAAAATTGTAGGCCTTGGAATTTAAGGAGGCAGAGGACAAAAGTGAAAGAGTTTTCTAACAGTTCAAAGAAGAAAGCTGGAAAAGGAAAGGCAGTGTTGTAATGTTTTTGAAGGTGATTAGATAATGGCAATGCTAAGATTATCAGTGGATTAGTCCATTGATAAGTTCATAGTTGACAGCTCTTCAGATCTGGGAATAAATTGGAAGGGACAACCCACATAAGCGTGACCTAGAAAGCTTATATTCTTTTCTCTCTCTCTCTCTCTCTCTCTCTCTCTCTCTCTCTCTCTCTCTCCTTGCTGACTGCAATGTCATGAGCATTTTTCATCTATCAGGGCCTTCTCCCCTGTGGTTTCTGCATTGCAGTTGGTCATACATGGACTGAACCCACTGAAACTGTGAACTAGTATAAATTCTTCTTCCTTAAATTGAGGATGTTGGGCATTTTGTTTCATTAACAGAAAAGTGACTGGTATAGATTTTGGTTAACACAAGTAGAATTGTTGCTATGATTGTTCCTTATCATATTGTTTAGAAGCCTTTGGAGCTGATTTGTGGAAAGAGTTTGGGAAAGTTTGGAGATACAGGCTAGAGAAGCCCTAGAATATCGTAAGCAGTACTTGATGTGCAGTACTGGTTAGTGTTCAAAAGACCAGAATGTAGGCAGCAAAAGCCAGGGTGAGGACATCTCAGTTGAGAATAAGGATTCCATTGGCAGTTGGATTAGATGCCACGTGTATTACGCTCTTGCAGAAAACAATTCTAGATTTTGCCCATGTCCTGAGACTTTGCAGAGGCCTAAGAATAAGGACAGTAGGCTAATTAATCTGGTAGAGGACATTTTAAGACACCCTACCATTCAGGCTGTGTGATGTGTACTGCTGAATGTTTTCAGCCAGATTTACAGGAAGAATCAGGAGCAAAAAGTAGATGTGAAACTTGGCCAGAAGGGGGGCCAAAGGAGAGCATGTTAACTGAAAAGATTAGCTTTAAAAAGATGCCAAGCATTTTATACAGAGATAAGAATACAGATGACTTGAGGGCATATATAAAGGAGCAAGATCACTCTCACCACAGGCTCAAGGGTGAAAAACTGTGAATCTTTTATTTGAGAAGAGATTCCCTAGAGTGCCTGCTCATTCAGGGACACATAGAAAAGTGTTCCCCAGAGTTTAGCCATCTAGGACCTCAAAGACTGCTGCCCTCATTGACTAATTGTTTTAGTTACTTTTCTCTCATTTTTAAGACAAAATACCTGATGCCTAAAATTAGGGAAGGGAAAGTTTATTTTTTACGAACAATTTTGGAGGTTTCAGTCCATACTCAACTGGCTCCAAGGCACAGTGGCATGGCAGTGCTGCCATTCATGGCCCCCGCAAAACAGCAAGAGTGAATCATGCAAAAAGAAAGAAAAAAAGACACACCTTTTTCCTGCCTTTACACTGTATGTCAGCTCCACCCCTGAGCAGGTGTAGCACTCACACCACCAATCCCAGTGCTAGACAATGCACCAATCACGAACCCTGGATTCAGGCATGTCCGTGATTGCTTGCAGCTTGGGGGGGGGGGAGAGGCATCTGAACACAAACATAACATTAACAGAGCCAGACTACTGCTCCTGCTGGGGTCAGACCCTGAGATCATCTATGTGCTAATGGTTTCCAAAGCATGCACATGCAAAAGTTGTGGGAAACTTCCACCAAGATTTTACTGGAAAGACTGGGAGGTCAGACAAGAATCTCCCAAGAGAAACCATGTGGGCTACAAGGTCATAGGGATAGAGTTGTATAAGCTCTCTGGAGCTCAGATCTCACCACAACTTGCCATAGGTGCTGGACATTAAGCCACAAGATTTCATGTGCGCTCTGCTGGGTTTTAGTTTTTCTTTGGTCTGATTTTTTTTCTATTTCCATGTTCTTCCCTTTAGAATAAAAATGTTTACTCTGTGCCATTACATGTTGGAGCTATCTAACATTACTTAATTTTTACTGGAGCTCACAGTTAAAATTTTGCCTTGAGTCTCAGAGGAAACCTTTGAATTTGAACTTGACCTTGTCAGCAATGCTGGAACTGTTAAGACTTTGCCAGTTCTTAGAGGTAGACTAAATGCATTCTGCATAAAGAGGGGAACCTGAGCCTTTTGGGGCCCAGGAACAAAATATTATGGTTTAGATCTAAAATGTCCCCCTAATATGCTGTGCTCAGAGATAGGAATTTTGGAAGGTGATTTGGTCTTGGGAGCACTATACTCATCAGTGGATTAGTCCACTGATAAGTTCACAGCTGTCTGTACTAGTTGAGGTGGAGCTTGGTCAGAAAATGTGGGTAACTCAGGGCACGACACGGAAGTATGTATTCTTGTATCCAGCTCCTATCCACTTTCTTTTTGTTTCCTGGTCACCATGACATGAGCAGCTTTCCTTTAATAAACCTGTCTGCTTTGGAGCTGACCAACAATTAACTAAACCCTCTGAAATTGTGAGCCAAAACCTGTCCTCTTTTAAATTATAGATGTAGGATATTTTGTTCCAGTGATACATAAGTGATTGGCACAGTGATACATAAGTGATTGGGAGAAATCTCAAATGACTTTCAGATTTCAGGGCTAAACTGTTGATAGTGGAGTACAGTTTTGAAACTGGACTACTGGAAGATATGTATGCTTTATGGTGAAAGAATGAGTTAATTTGTAGGTGGATTATTTTGCAACATCTGTGAAGCTTACTTTATGAATGTGGAACACAACAGATGTAATACAGAGATGAATGTATTTGGGTAACATGGGTAAATGAGACTGGATTGAGTCAGAAGAAAAAAAGGATGAATTATAGAATGCTGGAGAATATTCAGATGTAAGCATGCAGCAAGAAATGGCAGAGATGAAGATTAAGGGGAATCAGGCAGAGAGATATATAGGGAGACCCAAAGGGGAAGCTCTGAGGTGTGTTCTTCATCTTGCTCACACACAGGGGATGCTCATGCATGGTGATTCTCCAAGAATTACCACAGGTCAGAGGAAAGAAATAATATGTCCTCTCTTCTTTCCTGGATGCATGACTTGACCCATATTTAGAGAGAGAAATCTGAGCCTTGACAAAATTCATAAGGAAATCGGGCCTCTTAAAACTTCCCTTTCAGTGCCATGCTTTTGATCCTTGCCCCACCACCGATGCTGTGACTCTACTGGGCCTTCTCTTATAGACTAAGGGACGTTAGAATTCAGGGATAAAAGAGTTTTTATGGATGGTCTAACTGAACTGCCAACTTCCTTACATACAAGATGAGAAAAATGAGCTTCAATTGATGTTTTAGCTAAACTAATTGATGTTTTAACTAAGCACTTTCTTACAATGAAAAGCACCTTTCTGTATTAGAAATGTTTCTGTTTCTAGTTGTGGTTTAAGATGATAGCCTTCTCTGGAGTTAACATTTCACCCAGTGTCAAATCCTGCCAGACCAAAGTCTCATGCTAGTGATCCAGACACCAGAAGCTGGGGTATATCTCACAGATTAGGAAGTAGGAGGGTAACGTAATTTCCCAGGTTTATCATTAAAGGGGTATAGCTTTGCAAATGCCTGTTGTGATTATGAATAAGGAAAAGGAAAAACATCTTGTGATTTTGTTGTTGTTGTTGCTTCTGGGATACAAAGAATCAAAGAAAATCATTCTGTGTAATATTGAAGACTATTTTCTCTTGGTCTATCCATAAATATCAGGCTAAAAAGTGAGCCAAAGGCTATGGGTGATATTTTAAATTGCCTAATAGATTAGCATAATTATTTCTATGCTATTGTAAATAGTAATTTTCATGTCTGCTTGCCCAGCCCACATTTATTTTCCCATTTTTCCTTAGAAAAAGATCCCTAGTCTTCAGCTAGACATACTCCCACATGGCCAAAAGAATCCATTTCCCAGGCTCCCAGGGATATAATGGGTTGTGATGTCTGATCTTATCTTCAAATTGATTGAATTGAGAGACACCTAGGAAATTAGTAAAACATACTTCTTGGTGCATATATGAGGATGTTTCCAGAGATGATCATTATGTGGGGCAGCAAACTATGGGGGAGACCTACCCTGAATAGGGAGACACATTCAAAAGGGCAGAGGTTTGTATAGAAAAAAACAGAAAGGAAATATGGTCTCCACGAAAGTGAGCACCCTCCCTCTGACACAGCCTTCCACCATAGTGTTTCTGTTCAGCATAGGCCTAAAAGCAATGAAGCCAGCAGGGCATGAACTAAGACATCTGAGACCATGAACCAAAAGATCTTTCCTCCTTTAAGAAGATTTTCTCAGTTATTTTGTCACAGTGATGAAATGATGACTAACATATGGCTCTAAACAGAAGTGAGGCAATCTTAATAGGAAAGATATCTCGTCTGCCTTTCTTTTTTCTTCATAAAACAGCCTTGAGCAGGCCTTCATCTTAGTCCATGATAAAGAGAGCAACAAAAGATGTGTCCATCCTCACTCTGGACTTGACATTTTATAGGGGTGTGTGTGTGTGTGTGTGTGTGTGTGTATGTGTTTCAGACAAGGTTTCACTATGCAGCTCAGGCTGGCCCAGAACTCACTTTGTAGCCCAGGCTAGTCTTGAACTTGCAGCAATTCTCCTGCCTCAACCTCCCAAGTGCTGGGAATACAGGTGTGTGCCACCATGCCTGGACTTGGACTTAACCTTTGAATTTCTCTTACACATGAGCAAAAACTAATCTTCTACTGAGTTTAAGCCACATTGTTTGTTTTATTAGTGCATCCTATCTTAATCTTTACTGATAGGTTATTGTCACTTCCTAGATTTTGAATACTTACAAGAGTAAAAGTGGTAGGTGGTTCTAACTTCAAAAATATGATAAAAATAATATTTAACATAATTATGAGTTTGTCACATAAAAAGGTTACCTTAAATTTACAGAGTGACTTAAATATCACAAAAACTCTTCCTGTGTTATTCTTAAAATACATATTTATTTTCAAATTGAGTTGTTTAAAATTGGACTTTTAAGAATAGGTCAATACATATTCACATTATTTTGGTGATTTCCAGAGTAGTCATTTATTACCTGTATCCCAGACAATGATTCTTAATGTCCAATAGATTTGTTTTCTCACTAGTCAATCATACATGGCGATGTTTTTACTCATAGAATTAGATCAAAGGAAAAAAAAGGCAAATGACATGGTTAAAAGTATTATTTCCAATTGATTTCCAAATAGTCATGTTACTGTAAACAGATTATTTTTCTCTGCCTTGATTTTCTAGTCCATGAAGCAGGGTTATAAATCACAGTAAGAGCAGTACAAGGACTTCGCAGTCAGTGAAATAATGTCTCTGAATCACTCATGGGAGACCCTGATACACAGTAAGGACCGATGCAGTGTTAGTTATTCTCCTCAAACTGCCCGGTGTAGAACCTTGCTAGGCCAATGCCATTCAGCATGCTGTGTTGCTTCTGCTGCACATTCTCTGTCAACTCTAATCACAGAAACATCTTATATCTTGGTGAGCAATAAGCTCTTAGAGTAAGTGGAAGTTCTGGCTCCATTCAGTCTTGCTGAGAAAAGAATCAGAGACTCAAGGCTGAAAGTAGAGGAGAAAACTGGCCCCCTCCCATACTTGTCTCTAGGTCACAGAGGAGGTCTGGTATCCTGGGCCAGCAAAAAAGCTTTGCATACCAGCAGATGAAAAACCATTTTGGTCTGCATCCTTCCTTCTCCTCTGGGACATGCCAGAGTCTCAGACTCAGACTACTATTTGGGATTGAGTCAGCCTACAAAATCATGCAGAGCAAATACTAGAGACTCTGGGGGAGTCTCCAGGAATAAGCACACCAGTCCTCACAGCTGGCCAGGGCAGATGGGGAAACCATACAACAGGAATGCACTGTGATAGTGAATGGGAGATTGGCTTGCGCAGAGGCAAGAGATCCTTAAAGGACCTCTGATATCCAATAGGAGTAAGGAATGAAACTGGATTAAGACAGTGCCAAGAATGTGTGTTACATCCCTAGCACTGGGGATAAAGCTTGCTGGAAAGGGACTACTGAGAGACTACAACAGTCTCAAGAAGAATTCACGTGGTCACTTACCAGCTAGAGAATCTTTGGTCAGCCATTGAGTATATAGGAAAGAGCTAAGAGTAAATTTTCTAGAACTGGATTCAAGACTAGATCAAATTTACTAGCTGTTACCTTTATTCAGCAAGTTGTATAGCCAATCAAAGCCTCCATTTTCTCACCTGAAATATGGGTATTATAATACTGTACCTGTACCAATCTTATATGCATTGCTCTAGGGCAGCACTGATTAAGAGTTTTTAGCCACAA
Source organism: Dolichotis patagonum (assembly GCA_004027295.1). Taxonomy (NCBI): domain Eukaryota; kingdom Metazoa; phylum Chordata; class Mammalia; order Rodentia; family Caviidae; genus Dolichotis; species Dolichotis patagonum. Next base: position 41,182 of record PVJX010008052.1, read on the forward strand.
TGATGATGTCCTAAATAATCTGAGACAGTAGCCACTAGACACATGAAACTGTTGATTGCTGGAAATGTTGCTAATGATTGAGGAACTCAGTTTTAAATTTTATTTGCTTTGAATTCATTTGAATTTAAATAGACATATGTGACTAGTGCTTATCTGATTGGACAGCTCAAGGGACTAAAAGTGATAGTGTCCATTATCACTATGTCTATAATCACAGCTCAAAAACTAGAATCAGTATTGGCTTAAGATTCTCATGGCCTCCTTTTCCTTATCTCTGAAGTGGAGTTAAAGATACTACCTACCTCATGAGAACTGGGGGGAGATTAGAAAAGATATCACCAGTGAGGCAGCTAGCACAGTGCTGGGAGTGTGGCACATGCTTAGACAATGAAAGTGTCTTTTCTCTGTCACTGAAAGTTCTTTGACAGTACTGTAATAATTATTCAACAATGTACAAAGTCATGAAGAGCTATAGTGAAATTCTCAGCAAGCAATTGGATGGTTCAGTCATCATTTGTACATCTCTAATGCTGGCTTTGGCAAGAAGAAAAAAGTCTGCTTGAGAAAGAAAGAAAAAATATTGGCAGTGATATGTGCACTACAAGAGTCCACAAATATGCATTTGGCAGAGGCCTGACTGTCCAGACAGATTATAAACCACTAGGCAACGCACCTGCTAGTTGACAGGGAATGTTATTACTGTTATAAAGATATGATTTATGAGTCTTGTATACCCCAGGCAAAGACTGCTTGTAGCAGACCTACTGCCCAGTTTGGTACTGACCCTCAAACTGGAGAAATGACAGCACTGATTCAAGAGACAGCAGAGTGGGCCATAGAATTAAGCAGAGCACTTGACCCCGTGGTCTATGGGAGGCCTGGCCCCAAGACAGGAAGAGATGCTGCATTTCAGCTACTTATCCAGATGTTGCAAATGGTAACAAGATAGAAAAAACAGAACAAGTGCAGGTGTATGGGTCTCTGAAGGAGCGGCTGCTTTGGCCCTTCTAACAGCACGGGCAATTTTGAGCAGTGTCTTTTCTGAAAGGAATCAGGAAAAGAGATGATGTGATTAGAGGTCGTTTGAGGGAGAGCAGTTTTGCTCAAGCCCTCAAATTATCTCCAGTATCTGATGAGTGGTCCCTAAAGTCCCTGCCAGAGATCAGGCTCTGTCATTTAACAATGCCCTCTCACGGGTAAGCCAACTTTAGATTTGAGTCTCATTACAACTTTTAACTCTTAGGGTGCAGTGTCTTCAAGACTTATAAGTTATTTCAAAAGCCTTCAGAGTTGTCCTGACAAAATAGAGATTAGTAGGGCAGTGGCCTAAGTGCACGGCATTGGTGAGGAAATTCATGTTATGGAGACGGTAGAAAAAGGTTGAAAAGGGTAGATTTGTATCACAGTCATATACTGAAAACACATTTTATTATGGGAGATGACCAAAATGCCTGATAATCATATTAGAAGCTTTTTGAGGACAGAATAAGTGACAGAGCCAGAATTCAAGTCCAAATGTAACCCACATATAGCTGTCTATGGTTTTTTATTACTTTTATTGCTTCTCATAATTTAATAAAAAAAGCAATGCAACAAAACTCTTTTTCTTGAATTCTGTTCTCTGATTTGGTAGACACCTAATATGGCTAATGCAAGGAACTAAATTTTTAATAATTATTTAGTGTTAATAAATATAAATATAAATTTAAATAGTACATGTAGCTACCTTAGCCAGCACAGCTCTGGAGACAAGAGAAGATAGTGTTTTTTATCACTGTTCCTGGTGTCTGTTTAGTGCTTGATTAGATCAAAGCTGTTGAACCTTCTCTACATTCTAATGTCTAGATTGTTTAGTATAGTCAGTAGACAATGTCACCACCGTTATTTTAACGACTTATTTGTGGACAGACAATAATAAATAACAAGTTACTCTTTATTATGATTGTTTCCTTCTTTCATGATTTACCTATCCTATTTTTTAAAAATTTCCTTCATTCTTTGTACATATCTGCTGTAGCAGTTGTAAACCTTATGATGTTAATTCTTGGTCTCTTAAGTAAAAAGACGGTATTAGGGAAGTATGTAAAAATCACATAATGCACTAACTAAAATGCAAAATTGGTGAGCTTTGTAAACAATAGTATTTTCATAGTGATTTATGACATTGACATTTCCACATACTTTAAAATATTTAGCACCGTTTATTACATTCTCTAGCAATTTCTATATTCAACATATTTTTAGCATTTATTTCAATAGTCTCTTTCTATATGTATTTTTATTATGGGTTTATTTCTCAAATATTGAAGGAAAAACTGAAACTGTGCACCATGCAAATTATAATAAGTAAACGAGTCTACAAATAAAATGACTAATAGCCTCATTACAGAAAAGGAGAAATGTTAAGATTGGATATTGGAATGACTCCCTCTTGAACTTGCCTTGGTAGGCAGCACTAAAATAATATTTACTGTAAAGAACAAATTAGACAGACAAAGTCTATGTGGTCCCAGGGGACAGACTGACACAGAGAGACAATTCTGAGTCAGCGACACACGGGAGGGATCGCGTCTCCTGATTCAGCTGCTGGAGCACCTGGATGGATCCGTGCCAGAGCCCCAGTGTCCTGGGAAGACCCAAGCCCACAGAGCTCCTGCTTCTTTGTTGCTAGCAGCTGAGCTCTCCTGTGCATTGACTGTGCTGTAAAATTGGGTTTTTGTTTTGGTTTGTCTTTCAAATTTAAAAAGAGATAGAAAATGCTTCTTTTACCTACTTCTCAGGTTTCGATTTTGTCCCATTTCTTATACTCAGGTCTTCCATTTCAGATCATTTATATTTAATGACAATACTGAGTGCGAAGGGTCCTTATTGCATTATCTCGTTTGGTCCCTCAGAAACCTGCCAAAGACGTACAATTAATTTTCAGGTAAGGAAACAGGAGGTGAATACCTTGCATTTGTTTATTTAATTGAGTATGTATTTTGTGCCTATGTAGGCCCATCACTGAAACTCAGAGCCTACCTCATGTGCTCTTCTGTGGTAAGCAGAACCATTCAAAGAGGTAGCTTCTTCTATTTTAGAAACTGACACTAAGGGAATTTACATAGCATCTATGGTTATCAATCATAATAAACTAGAATTCTAGTATTCATTGAAGCCACATCTGTTTAATGGCAAAGGCCATGATCTACTTATGTTTTTAGATATGAGGTATAAAAAACACAGTTGTATTTTTTAATCCATTCCTTTGCTTAAATAAATATTGTGCCTAGAACTTCTCAGCAGAAAAATGAGGCTTTTCTCCTACTATCTAGCAACATTCTGATCTTATTCTGTAATAATTCTGGTAACCAATTACTTCATTATAGTTATGGTATTTCAATTAAATTCAATATTTCAATAAACATTAGGCGACTGTTTCCAGTGTGGAAACTCTAAGAATCAAATTGAGGCTAAGAATGGTGTCAGAATCCATTATTTGAGATTGCATGGCTCAAATCATGCTAAATAAATGTTAAGGTCAACTGTGTCTTCTGGAATGTTAGGACGATCTTCCAACTGAATGATAAAGAGCAGAAGTTCATGTCAATCTCAGGGACTAACTAGATGTACATAACAAACTTGCTGCCAGTCTATTCTTCACAATAACTGGAAGCTTTGCCCTTTCCCTGCCCTTCCTCTACCCTCATCCTCTCACTGCTGGGCCACTGCAGGAACCCTAGACACTGTTCTGTCCCCAGTCTGGGCCCTCAGGACCTCTGAGCCAGCCAGGCTTTTTGCAAACCTTCTTAACCTGTGCTCTTCTGATCAAAAACTCCTAACGCAAAGCCTTCAACTCCAGCACCCACCAGCCACTTTAACCTTTATTGACAGCATGATGCCTTTTCATCAGCTTTATGTAGTTGGACACTTTGTGAAATTTAGTTTGAAAAAAGAACTGTCTAAAGGCATCGTCCTCCTGCACTGTGCACAGACATCTGCTTATGGCCCCAAACCCCTCACATGTCACAACCATTATGACACAGTCAGCAGACTATTACTCCCGTGGCTCATGGGAATTATTTGTTATATTCTGGGCTATCTCTAACAACATCATATCTCATTACTCTTACCCCAGAGGCTATATCCAGCAGTAAGGCAGGTCCTTCCTGGTCAGCAGGCCACTATAGTCAGGCCCATGTCAGAGCCTTTGCTAGGTCAGGGCTTCCTTACCTTGTGTGTCTGCTCCAGTGCCAACTCCATCCTTTCCTTCAGGTTCTACCTCCACTATGTACCTTCATTCTCTGTAAGAATTAACTGGAGGTTTGGTATCCAAGGTATTGGTAGGCTGCAGGTCCTATGTCTACTCCATTCTGATCATCTGTGGCCAGCAGACAGTGATGTGCTATAAATATGGCAGGAGCAATGGGAAAGGAAAGTTCCTAGACTAGGACATTATTGGCAAGACAGGCTTTTAAGACAAACCCATGTGAGACTGTGTGAACCTGAACTGCCTGCATCTTTGTCTGCCTATTTGGTATCTGAAACTTGTCTTTATCTTAAGAGCATGTAGCTCACGCATGGCTTCACCCTGAACACCTTGCATGAGAGTGGTGTCTGGTTGTCAGTATGTGTTTGTAGGTTAAGTCAGTGGAGTAATGGATAAGGGGATAGAGAGGGTGGACAGAGAATTCATGAATAGATGAAGATAATACAGCATAGTGGTTACGCATGTGAGTTCTAGAGCCAGATTACTTAGGCTCAATCCTGGCTTCACTATTCATTAGCTGTGTGCCTTTGACAGATTAGTTGATTTTAGTTTCATTAATAACCCTAAAACAACAACAGTAATAATAATATCAGTATCATGAAACCTGTAATAATAACCTCTGCTTAATAAACTATTATTATTATAGTTATTATTATGGACAGGTAAATCTTAAGGCAATGAAAAGAAAAAACAAGATTTGATAAAATGGCTTATGAATACCAGAAGCAACTTCAAACTAATTTCATACACAAAAAAGACAAAGTGTCCTCAATATCAGGAAAAAAATTCAGATCACCTCACAAGTAGAATAAAAATGTTGGTAACGGGAGTATTATGGGAGACAGTACAGTACCTAGCATGTGTTTATATCCAAAACTTGTGTACAAAGAGCCAGGAACAAGATCATTAAATAGGATAGTGCAACTGAAGTCAGTGTTTTTGCGGTTCATTCTTGGGTCCATTTGGATCTTCGTCCACGTCTCTGCGGAGATCCTGAGTGTTCAGTGTTGTGCACAAAGGGTTGAGAATGCAGGCATCAGCAAGGGGACTTGGTTGGAACAAAGTTCATTCCATACCAGAGACTGCTCAGAGCCAACTTTGGGAGCCACACGGGATGCTTTGTCACCATGGCTGCTGGTACAGTGAGGTCCAGCTGAGGACGCGCAGGGGGACCTGGAATCCAGCCTCCCCCTAACTGCTGAGCGGTGAGTCCTGGCTCCAGCCTCTGTCTGTCTGAAAGAAAGCACCTCTTCTCTAATTGGTCTGCCCAGAGGGGGCGTCTTTCTGCAAGTCTCCCACCCTGAGGGACAGATAGTCTTTTTCTAATTAGCACAGAGTCTGTCAGTCCTCTTTGCAGCCCTGGGAGGTTTTAAACCAATTGCAAGATAAGTTGGTTTTCAGGAAGAGGAGAGATTAATGGGGCCACAGAAAGATAGATGGATGTTAGCTTGGCAATGCCTCCACCCCACTTCCCACACGCTGTGGCTAGCAGCGAGGCCAGCGAGGATGACCCTGAGCAGAGTTACATATTTTTCACACCTCCTACTAAAACTCAGCAAATGCTTGACTGGCTGTTCCCAGCATAATTTTTCTTCCTGCAAAACGTGTTGGGATTATTGCTTTTAGCCACATTCAGGCTGGAAGTACTTTGTACGAGTCCCACAGGCTGTAACTGTTCAAATCCCTCTCCTTGAGAGGGAGCTTGGGGGAAGCAGGGGCCCAAAGTGCCTGTCCCAGAGCTCCCACATAGAGGACCAGTTCCCACTAATTAAGTCCAGTTTGCAAAACTGAATCGAAGCTGCCATCCAAGTGATTTTGAAAGTCAGGAGGTAAAATACAATTTCAACCCCAAAGCCTTCCCCTTATCTATCTTCTTGAGCCATTTCAGGACATTGGGTAACATATGACTTTTCCTTAGTCAATCCTAGATATTATCTGCTGAAATAGCTCTACTGGTAGGGGAGGGAGGTTTCAAAATATGTAACAGATGCACAGCTGCCACCTGAGATGATGCATTATGAATTCAGAGCTGTCATCACCTCCCCACCGCAAGCACATATTTGTTCACCCCAAGCACATATTTGTTCATGTGGTTTACACCTGTGGGATTGTGGGATACAAGACAGGAATCTGATTACTGTTTGGGAGACGACCCAGTCCCTAAAACTGATCCATGTATCTGCTTCCCTGGAGAAGCTTGAAATCTCCTGCCAACTCTTCATGTGCTCCAGCTGGGTTACAGGTCCAGTCCAAGTTTTCTGGAATTTGGTACCAGTGACTAATTATGAGGCCTCTGGACGAGTCTTAGAATCTCTCTCTCCCACCTCAGTGTCTTCTGTGCCATAATGCAGAGCAATTTTTCAGTCCCTCTGTAAGTAGGTACTCTTGTGCAGCCTGGTTACAATGAAGTGGAGATTGCCCAGCTTGTGATCATGGGACACAAACTACTATTTCACTTTATTTAGAGGAAAAGTCCTTGTCATTGTTTAGTAAGAAATTCTCTAAGTAAACACCATTAGAGAATGTATAACTCAAGAGAAAAGAAAGAAAAGCCGAAGGCTATGCCAAGAAGTGATAGGGGCATAGAAGGGAGAGGTATAGGATTTTTTTTTTTTATCAGACAGGTCTCCTGCAAAAACACATATTGAATGGATTTCTACCCACCAAAATTTTCAGGTTTTAATTCTATGTTAATACATAAAATAGATTAATATTGGCTTATTCCATTAAATATAAATTCCATGAAGGCATACAATCTATTTGCACATTATTATATTGATCATCCCAGGAGAATATCTAGCACTTGGTAGGTATTCAATAAGTATCTTGAATAAGAGAATTCTCCCTGAATTCAAGTTGCACATCTACATAGCTGATTACCAGAATACCCTTCCCATTCTCCACAGAGGGGACTCTTCCTGCATATGAATATGGAACAAACTTGGCAATGTTAATTCAAGCCTTGTTATTTTATATGCTGGCTGGTGAGTGGCTGTGATCACTATGGAGTCTGCTTTCCCAGTCTGGGCTCATTGCTGCCGCATCTTCCTCCTCTTCCTGGAGCAGTATCTGGAGCTGAAGCTCCTTTCAAGCCTTTCCAATTCACTCCTAAAGGAGAGGCAAGAACTCCCATCTCTTGACCTTGTTTGTCTCTTGACCTTGTTTCCCATCAGTGCTACAGTTTGATGTGCCTGCCTGGCTGAGTTGGCTTAGGCTCCAGGTTCACCATGTTGGGCTCCCCAAGAGATCCAGCCTCCCTAAGTGGGCAGAGCAAACCAGGGTTTGACTTGGAATGTCTATAAACCAGGGGGTCAGAAGTCAGACTAATGGTTTGGCTTAGATCCCACATTATTAAGGCAATGAAGATGAAAGTCTCAGCATGGCAAATATAATGAACACTCATAGCTTACCAGACAGAGTTCCACCCAGCCATCAATAATTTAAAGATCAGAGATTCCAAAGGGACTAAGAAATGGATATTTTTATTATAGTCCATGAACAGAAGAAGAAAATTTTAATTGACCCTGTGTCCTTAGGTTTGTGTTAACATCTGGTTCTCTATTCTGTTTGGTGGTCCCAAGTATGGAGTTTTGAGGAAAATGTCTCACTCTGATAGTAATTATCAATACACTAGGAATGTAGAATAATCAGAGCAGAACCTTGGACCAAATGCCTCAGAATTTAAAGCTTTTGGTAGGCCAGTCCTTTGTTTCTTGGCTTCCAACTTTGCACAATAGCAGCTGATAGCCAAGGAAAAAGCAGAACTTGACATCCTTTGTTTAGCACATTGGACTATAAACCTTCACTCTAACTGTCTCCTGCCTCCCAACCCCAAAATCTTGGGAGTTGAATACTTGTTAATATTTCTACTGCAAAGGAAACATCTCCACAGTTCATCCTATGCACAGCCCACTTACGTGACTCAGCAACTTTAAAACGGTACATATACAAATATATACAAAAAGACATGATCTTAATGAAGATCAAATTCCAAGTCTTCTCCAAGTTCCATTCATAGAGTGAAGGGATATAATGTTAGGTGCAATTAGAAGAATGAGATCTATTCCACACTTTAGCTTTTCAAGAAGTTAATTATTTTTTTCTAGACCCAATAGCTAATATTAGTTAATATTAATGTTCTATTGTTGCCCACATACTCTGAAACTGTAGATGCCCCCAGCCTTAATAATATAAGAGAAAAATGATAGCAACTCTTTTTATTTCTGATATCATAAGACTCTAAGAATTTTTTAAAATTTAAAATGTAAATATTAGGGGAATAAAACATGACTACCAGTTTTTTAAGTTAAAAAATGAAGCACAATTTGGAATAAAACCTAAAGAACTTAAAACAAACAAATAAAAGCAAATCCCTTATTCATTAATCCTTGTCTGGTATCAGTTGTCCTGGTTTCTCCTGAACTTGAATGTAATGCTACTCATCTTAGTTAAACTCTCTACAGTGAGGGCACAGGGACCCTGGGTCATATAGATAGATCTCAAAGATGGGAGAGAAATTTGATATTAAATAAGGACCTAAATGTATAAGAGATATTATGAAATGGGAAGGAGTTGTTCAAAAGGAAAGAGGCACTAGGGTGGGGGAAAGAGGAAAGGAAGAAAGGAAAAGGAAAAAAAGATTAAAAAAAGATAAAATAGAAGCAAAGCTTTGTAAATAGGGAAGAAAAAAGAGGCTGAAGGGAGGAGAGGGGATTGGGAGAAAGAAGAAGAATCAAAATATATCATGTATGGGTACAAATTCCCTATGATGAATATGATCATTATGTCTATCTAAAATGTGACAATAAACAATTTAAAATAGATAAAGTCAGATATTATAAGACTCGATTAAAATACAAGAACTAAAAATAAAATAAAAGGCTTTGACAGTGTTGCTTTGAAGTTTTCATTGCTTTCTTTCTCTCATTGGTTTACGAGTTAGTTACTTTCTTGTGTGGCAGTACAGATGACTGAAAGACTATTCTACCTGAACACTCCATCCCCAGCTTCTCCTTACCTCCTGGTTTACCCTAGTTGCCTTGTGCCTTTTCCTGCAAATGGAATGAAATGTAGTCATCTTCTCTCTGCACAGAAGCAGCTCTTCCTCACTCACTGTGGAAACTTCCCTCTTGCTTCCCTGTATCTGGTGTAAGTAAACGCTCTTCACAGCAATAAATTCTAGTTCAGGTCTAAAATAGTTTTCCTCTTTGAAGGAATCAAATCCCTTAGTGCTTTCAAATTTAGCAGAGCATGATCAAACTCATTAATTCTGCATGTGTCAGAACTGCTCTCACCAATGTAAATGTCTAGCAAAACTAAGCTAACTTATGTTACCTAGTTTTACATACATACCATAGTTCTGTGTATATTGGGATGAGACGTGTAGAGTAAATTTTTGGAAAAGATCCCTAAAATTAAAATTAAAATTAAAATAATTCATCTTCAGCCCTTTCATTACCAGAGAGCTTTGTTAACATGTTATACTTAGCGAGGTGAGCGCTGGATCTGTTTCTTCATTCATAAAATGAGAGGTTTGAACTCCATCAGTGGTTTCCAACTAATGTTCCAAGAGTTACCAGATCTCATAAATATATCCTCAGTGGGCACAGAGTAAGATAGGGAGCTTTGAGGAGCCTAGTGGGCAAGGGTCACACTCCACAACCCTACTAACCCCAGAGGAAATCTACTTCTTGTTTTATATATTGAGTTTTGGGTTAGATTTATGTTTATTAACCACACATTTCATGTCTTAAATGTTTCTTTCAAAACCACTGGCCTATATTATAATTTTTTCCCTTCTTGCATTAAATTTTCAAGAACCTGATAGAAAAATAAATAACAGTCTCTGCTGGACCTCATTGGTGTAGACACTGTAAGGTGGGGTGAGTTTAGGATGATGGAGTAGAGAATCTGAAGCATTCAATAGTTGGGTTTTAAGTAGCAAAGTTTCAGAATTCTCATATAAATGTGGTCCATAAAATAGTGTGCTTCCTTACAAAACATTTTTAATCATGGAGAAAAGAAATATTGCATCTATTAAAAAGTTTCCCCCAAACCTCCTAGATAAACATTTTTTATTGTTGTTAAATTTGGAAACCAAGCATTTCCAACTTCCCAGTGAAAACACTTGAATTCTTTTCTGGAAGTGGAAGCGTTCTTCCCTCTAAAGGGAATAATGAGAAATATCGATTTTTGTTTTAAATGAGTACATAAGTAAAAATAGAATTTTTGATGTTAGAGGTCAATTTTTCGTATGGTGAAGCAACAAACTGTCTAACTGGATATCTCAGCTTCTTTATCCCTGGTGTCAGACGCTGGACATGCCACCCATGGCACCCAGGACTGCCCCACCTCAGGTCGTTTTGATTGCTAATTGGCCCTTCAAGCTGGTTCAGCCCTCTGTAGTAGTAACTGAACCCTGACCTCTAGTGGTAGGAAAGAATTAGCAAGAAGAGCAATGGGATATCAGTGAATTCCTAATAAAAAAGTTCCCATATTCCATGGGTCCGGTGTGGTCCAGGTGCAGAGATAGCCAATTTGGGAAATGAGTACAGCAGAACAAATAGGAAACCTATGAGAACCCAGTCTAAGGGACCTCAGGCTACAACTCCCAGCTCCCTTGAGAGATGGAAGTGCAAACCTAGCGTGGGAAGCTTTTTCTTCGTCACAGAGCATTGACTCACAGCAATGAGAGGGTGGGAGTTGGGGTTGGATGAGAGAAAAAAGTCCACCTTGAACCAATGCTTTGTACCAGGCAACTTAATTTTGTTGATAATTGTACAAAGAAAAAAGTTATTTCTTATTGGGACATAAAATTTCATTTAGAAAAATAGTACTTACTATTACCAACAACATAGATAATTCCCATACACATGATGCCGCGCAGAATTAGATGCAAATAACATGCATGATTCTAATCAGATGATTTTTAAAACTAATTTCTGACGGTAGAGGTAAGAACAGTGACTAATTTTGGAGAGGGTATTGGCTGGGAAGGGGTAAGATAGGGCCGGAAGGGTGGCTAGAGATGTCTTTTGTTTGGACACGGTGTTAATTACCCATGTATGTGCATAGGTAGAAAGTCCTTCGAGTTGGACACATAAGATGTGTGCTCTTTCATATTTGTAAATTATGCATTAGCAAAAAATTCATCACAGTAAAACTGAGCTTGGCACATAGAATTAACATCTTGAATACTGACTAACAAAATCCATTAATTAATTAATATTTCAGTCCCTATATTATCACCAAATAAAAGAGACTGAGTTAGAGAAGGAACTGGAAAAACTAAAGGAAAGGAAAGGAGAAGAAAGGAGAGAGTGAGGAGGGAAGAAGACAACAGTGGTGAGGAGAGAGAGTGGAGAGGAGGGGAGAAAAGAGGGGAAGCAGAGGGGTGGGAGAGAGGAGAAGGAAAGAGAAGATGGGAAAGGAAGGGAAGGGAAGGGAAGGGAAGGGAAGGGAAGGGAAGGGAAGAGAAGGGAAGGGAAGGGAAGGGATGGAACAGCCTTGAAAACAAGACATGAAAGAGAATTGGAAGACAGGCTAAATAAAGACGACAACATAGAAACAAATAAACAAAAAAAGGCATCAGAGTAGAAGAGCTTTTCTCACAGCTTTGTTTTTCCCACAGATGTTCTTGAAAATTAATTCTCCCTTTAGTTAGATGCATCCACCTGGGTCATAGGAGATACCTGATCCTCTTTATGTTTAACTCCAAATTTTCTTCTTAAAATATTTATCATGAAAATTTCAAGTTTTATATACTTATATTTTTTTCACTTGTCATCTACCAAAAGAATTTTTTAAATGCTTAATATTTTGGAAGGAGTAACTAAAGTCCCAGATTTATGCTTTCAGCTCTACATTGTTTTAATTGTCTGTTAACTTTATGAGCCACTCTCTGAAAGATCATCCATTGAACACATGTTTACGAAACACCCACCAGGTGCTGGATGCGACACTGGCCACCAGAAAGAGGACAGGGAACAGAGCAGACAAAACCCCTGCCCACCTGGAGCTGACATCTTTATTCTTCTGTCTTATTCTTGACAAATTTAGAAATGTCTCATTCACAGTATCTAATGGTTACCTTGAAAGCTAGCATATCTCTCTCTGCTGTATTGTTGATATTTTAATTAAAGTCAGATATATTTTGCTTGTCGAATGATTCAGTACAGGGAGAATATTATTATTAATAATGAAGTAAGAATGTTTCTTGGTTAAATCAACCTTTTTGTTGTATTTTATTTTGTTGCTGTTATCATCATCCTGGCTCTTATCCTTTTCAGACTGTCACAAGGTGGACCACCAGGAGTGAAGCTGTGACTCAGCCTCTGTGGCATCTTACACGGAATGGGTGTGGACTGGAAGTCATCCCTGCCTGCCCTCCATTGCTAACAATAACTATCCAAAGTCTTCCTGGGGGTCTTTAGTGGAGAGTTTCCTCACTAGTGTAGTGCAACTAATAAATATAACAGTAGCAAATACTTGTTTATCATGTGCTAATCATTGTTTTCAGCTTTGTGAATCTATTGAGTTATTTAATTTATGACATAAACCCTGTGAAGTGGACACAGATGAAGAAAATGATTAACAGAGAATTCAGGAAGTGGCAGAATCAGGATAAGTCTTGTCCAACCTGCAGCCTTCTATTTTTAATGTTATAACAAGAATTTCTTTTAAAAGAAAGTTTTGTTACACGCGTAATAACTACGTTATACACTTTATGTGCAGCCAAAGACAATTCCTCTTCATTCACTAGGGCCCAAGAGAGTCAAAAGTTTGTGCATCTAAACTTGGCTTTCTGTGTATCTCCTTATTGATCAAGAAGGTTTTCACATTTTATAAAATCAATGAAAACAGGACAGAAAACATGGATAGCGTTTTTTAGACTTTTTCTCTATTGCCATTTAACTTTTAGCTTTAGTTTCTACATTTTAAAATTGAGAGTGTTGGCAATTTCCAGTCTTTTAGTCCCTTGAATGTATGGATTTTAGAATTGGGAGATGCCTTAAATGTCATTATATTCAATATTGATTTTATCTACTTGGTGATCAGAACCATCTGGAGAACTTTCAAAGGGTATAAAATCCTGAGCTTCACCCAAGGTTAATTGAGTCAAAATTTCCAGAAAAGAAGCTCTGAATTCCTGTCATTAAAATCTACTCAAAAGAGTTGGTATGTTTGAGAACCACTGTGAGTTTAACTTCCTCTGTGCTGGAATCCTTTCCATATCATTTAGTGAAATGTAAAATGTGCAAAAGTAAGGCGAATAAGACAATTAACACATCACCCAGTTTAAAATATCATCAGCTCATGACCAATTCTATTTCATTTTTATTTCACTCACTTCATAGACTACTTGGAAGATGTGGGCAGCCCTATTTCTCTTAAACACCTGCAGAAATGGAGATCTCACTACCTGCTGACACAGCTGATATTACAACTCTTTAAAATTAAAGTGACAAAAACCCTACTCTAATTGACATAAGAGAGATCACCTTTTGGATGATGCTAAGGTATTTCACAAAAGCCAAGAAAGAGTTGAATGACTGAATTATGAGAGAATAAAAAGATAGTGGACTTTCAGAGATCTGGAACCCAGGATCCAAATCTCTTTCTCTCTCTGTCTCTCTCTCCCTGTCTCTCTGTCTCCATCTCTGTCTCTTATGTTTTTGTCCTGTATTACTATAAATCAGTCTTCTTGATGAGAAACTCTTCCTCAGTTCTACCTCTGCTTTAGCAATAGGCAGCCTGACTCTTCCTCATTTTCAGTTCCCAAAATCTCAGGGGCTGAACTTGTTCCAAGTGCAACCTCCAGTATATTCCTGTGATAATCACGAAGGTGTTGGGGAAGATGTCCCAGGAGCGAAGGTGCAGAAGCTACAATGCTAAAGCACTTTTTCTGGTACCCACAATGTGTTGTGTGTGTGTGTGTGTGTGTGTGTGTGTGTGAGCTCCAACTCACTGTTGTAGAAATCTGACTTCTCCCTTTGCTTAACCCCTACCTTTAGGATGTTTTCTTCACTCTGGAAATATGCAGACTAAGTCTATTTCTTTCACGTGATTGGAAAACAACTATCAAAACTCCCACTTAATCTTTATCCCCCCAGGCTAAACAGCCCTGGTTCCTTCAACACTTCCTGGCCTGACATGATTTTGAGCCCTTTCTTTGTCCTGGTCACTCTCCTCTGGATGGGCTCCAGTTTGTCACTTAAAAATTGGCACCCAGAACTGCAGGCAATAAATGTTCCAGATGTGGCTGGGCTTGCAGAGCCAAGAGCAGCACTGAGCAAGCCCCACACACCACACACATGTGCACATGTGCACTGTGGACACGACACAGCGTCAGTGCAACCCCGGCTTGAGCTCCTCCTCTGGAGCTGCGGAATGCTCAGCTCAGAGCAGGTCTGCAGTCAGCCTCAGCCCAACTCTCTTCATGGGAATGGTTGTTAATTCAGCACATTCCCCTTTTCTAACCTTCTTTTGAACCCAAGTTATTGATCCCCAGTTTTAACTGCATTATGATACTTTGGCTTGAATATTCTAGGCTGCCAGAACTTTTTGCAATCTTTATTTTGCGCCTTCAAATGTGAATTCTCCCTCTCAGCTCTGTCAGCTGCAAGTATGATAAGCTTATCTTCTTTGTCTCCAAGCTATTGATAAAATGTTGAAGAGTAGCAGTCAGAACCGCAGAACACAAGCACACACTGTTGAAGACTTCCTTACTGTTAACGTGGCTCCATTAATCAGCTTTTTTTGCACTGACTGTTTAATCACCTTACTGAATGATAGCTCCACAATTCCGTCTTTCCAGTTCTAAAACATTTAAATGTAAAAACCATCACTTCAAAAAACACTAGGAAATCAGTTCAATGGCATATTAGAAAGATTACTGAATATACCAAGACCAAAGGGCGTTTGTCTCAGGAATGCAAGTGTTGTTCAATAAAAGAGAAGCAACCAATGTAATACATCATATTACTAGAAGAAAAAGGAGAAAAATCCCACATAATCTGCTCAATTGATGGAGTAAAGCTACATTTTTGATGGAGTAAAGTGACATTTTTCCATGATAAAACCTAGGAATAGAAAGAAATTTCCTAAACATGATAAAGAGCACATATGAGCTTTGAAAACCCCACATATTCAGTGTGACAGAGTAAAAGATGTCCCTCTAAAATAAGGATGCTTCCTCTTTTTTTTTTTTTTTTTTTTTGAGACAGGGTCTGACTATGTAGTTCGGGCTGTCCTTGAACTCACTTATGTAGCCCAGGCTGGCCTCAAACTCACAGCCATTCTCCTGCCTCAGCCATTGAGTGCTGAGATGACCGGTATGCACCACCACACCTGGCAGGATGCCTTTTTTCACCATTATTATTCAATATGGTACTGAAAGTTCTAGCCACAGCAATTAGGCAAGAAAAATAAATATGAGATACCCAAACTGGAAAGAAAATTTAAAGTGTCTGTATTTGTAGATGAGATGATCTGGTACATATAAAGGCCTGAAGACTGATAAGAAAACTGCTAGAACTAATAAATTAATTTGACAAAGTTGCAGTGTGTTTAATCAACACATTTTTTAAAAAGCTTGTGTTTCTGAATTCCAAAAAAAATTTTTTTGAAAATAATGTTAAATTCCATTTATAATAATGATGAGAAGAATAATATAATTTGGTAACAAATTTAACAAAGTGAAAGACATGAATATAATAAAGCATTTTTAAAAGAAATAATATCTAAATAAACAGAAAGATATCCTTTGTTCATGGACTGAAAGATTTAATGTTATTAAGAGTACTTCCCAAGTTTTCCAATTTAATACAATCTCCATAAAAATTCTGAGAATTTTTTCTTTGTTTGTTTTTGTTTGCATAGACAGAAAATATGATCCTCAAATTACCAAGGGAACCTTGAATAGCAGAGTCAAAATGATTTTTTAAAGTAGGAAAAATTTGAAAGACTCATATTTTCTAATTTCAAAATTCACTAACAGGGCAGTGCTGACATAATCCAGTGAAATAGAATTAAGAACCCAGAAATAAACCCATACATCTATGCCAATTAGCTTTTAACAAGAGTGTCAAGTCCACTCAACAAAGAAGACTGGTCTCTCCAATAGATGCCATGGAACAACTAGAGTTCAAAGAGTGGAGCTGGACCTTTACTTTTGACCATATACAAAATTTTACTCAAAATAGGTTAGCGGTATAACTGTAAGCACTAAACTCATAATACACATGTTAAAAAAATCTTTATTATCTTGAACTTAGCCATGGGATTCCAGCTATGTTATCAAACACATGAAGAACAAAAGAAGAAATACATTTGACTTCGTGAAATCAAAGTCCAAGTTTTTGTGCATCAAAATGGATTCTCAAAAAAGCAAAGAAACTTATAAAAAGGGAGAAAATATTTGCAAGTTGTACATATGATAAGAGTCCAGTATTCAAAATTTACAAAATTCTTGTAACTCAACAAAAACAAGATAATTAACCCAATTAATGGGAAAGGATCTGAATAGATACTTCTTCAAATAAGATATACAAATGATCAACATATACTAATCATTACAGAATTCAAAGCAAAACCACATGAGTTATCACTTCTCATCCAATAGGGTGGCATTCTTGCTTTTTAAAAAATAAGTAACAAGTATTGGTGAGGATCTATACTTTCTAGCATATGCATAACATCTCACATTTTCATCTATCATAAGAATGGAATATTTGTTATGATTGATAAAAACACGACACATAATCACCCAAAATCCTTAAACTGTATAGGATTCACTCTTCATGTTGTAATTCCTTTGTTGTGGACAAATGTACAATGACAGGTGTGTACCACACAGACTTTTTAACCACCCTAAATATTCTTCTCATTATGCTTCAACCTTCCTTCCACCTCGCCCAGCCTCAAGCAAGCAATTTTTCTACTGTCTCCATTGTTTTGACACTTTCAAAATTCTATTTAGCCAAATGTCATACTTTTCAATTTGTCTTCTTATGCTTAGTGATATGCATTTAGTTTTCTCCATGTTTTTTTCTGGCTTCATTTTTTTTTTAGGCTAAGTAACATTCAATTTTCTTGATACATTGCAGTTTATTTATCTATTCTAAAAGATTTTTTTCTTCTTTGTTTAAGCAATTATAAGTAAAGTTTTTATATACATCTTTGTGCAGGCTTTTCTGTGTTTACACGTTAAACATTTTTTGGGAGAATGCTAAAGAGTATGTTGGATTGGTTTTGTAAGAAACTTCCAAACTTAAGACATAAATACAAAGAATCATAAGAGACTACCTTGAACAAGTATACAGCAACACGTTGGATAACCAAGAAGAATTTGGTAAATTCCTAAAAGTACACAACCTAGCGAGAATGAGTTATGAAAAATACAAAAACAAAGCAGAATAATAATGAGTAAAGAGACTGAACTAGTAATAAAATTAATCTCACAGCAAAGAGTATCCCAGGACCAGCTTCACAAATAAATTATACCGACCATTTAATGAAAAATTAAATGCCAATCCTTCTTAAACTTTCGTAAAAACTGAAGAAGAGGGAAGCTTCCCAAACTCATTTTATAAGCCTAATATTACACTTATAAAAAAGACACTACAAGAAAAAACATTAAAAGCCAATATTTCCAGTAAATACAGGTGCAAAAATCCTCAATAAATACTAGGAAATCAAATTCAGCTATACATTAATAGTTTGTACACCATTATCAAAGACAATGTTACTAGGGATGAAAGATTGTTCAATATATGCAAATCAATAAACATTCTTTACCAGAATAAAGGATAAAAATCACATGATCACTTCAGATGCAGAAAATCTATTTGACAAAACTCAACATCTCTTCATTACAAAAATGCTTCATTATTTAGGTGTAGAAAGAAGGTATTACAACATAATAATGAGCATACATAATAAGCCCACAGCTAACTAACTCAACACACTTAAATTTTCTTTTAGAATCAGGAACTTGTTACTTCTATTCTATATGGCAATGGAGCTCCTAAACAGAGTAATTACACAAGAAAAAGAAAAAAAAAGTATCCAAATAGGAAAGGGCAAAATGAAATTGTCTCTTTTCGTAGATGACATTTTCTTATAGTTATTCTTACTTACCCTAAGACTTCCACAAAAATATTTTATAACAACAAAAGTAAGTAGTAAAGTCATAGGATACAGAAACACATTCAAAACTCAGTATATTTCTATACATTAACAAATGAACTGGGCTGGGGATATAGCACCTGTCTGGCAAGCATAAAGTCCTAAGTTCAATTCCTGGTACCATTAAATAAATAAATAAATAAATAAATAAATAAACAACAAATGACCTAAAACTGATAAAGAATTTCATTTACAAAAAAAATTAATAAATACTTAGACATAAATTTAACCAAGAAGGTGAAAAATCTGTATATTGCTAAACTATAGAACATTGATGAAATAAAAACATGGAAAAACATCCATATCATGTCTTAGAAAAATTTAACACCATAATGTACATCTTACCCAAATAAATCTACTGATTTAATGCAATCTCTATCAAACTCCCAATGACATTTTTCATAATAATAGACAAAATAATACTAAAATTTTTATGGAACCACAAACAATCCTGAGTAGCCAAAGCAGTTTTGGAATACCACAACTGGTGACAGTTGATTTCAAACTACAACACAAAGCTACAGTAATTGTAACAGTACAGTAATGACAGAAAAACAGATACATAAATCAGTGGAGCCAAATAGAGAATCCATAAATAAAGCCATGATACATTACTAACTCCTGTTTGACAAGGACACCATGAATACACAGTGGGGAAAAATAACATTTCAATAAATGGTGTTGGTAAAACAGGATATACACACACAAAAGAATAAAAATGGACCCTTGTCTTATACCATATACAAAAATAACTTGAAATGATTTAAAGACTTAAAGGTAATATCCAAAATTGTAAACCTTTAAAAGAAAAAAACCCACTGAATTAGACTTAATAATTGTTTTAGTAATTTTTTATATAACAGCAAAAACTCAGGCAATAAAAGCAAAAAGTAAATAAGTGGGAATACCCTAAGCTAAAAAAGCTCTTACTCAGCAAAGAAAATAATCAATAAAATGAAAAGTAACCTACATAGAGAATAAGAGAAAGGTTTGTAAACCATATACCTCAGAAGGAATTCATACACAAAATATTTAAGAAACCCTTTGAATTCTTTAGCAAAACAAAATAACCCAGTTAAAAAAGTGAGCAAAAAGCCTGAAATTTTTGCAAAAAAGACAAATGACAAAAGGTATATGACAGTGTTCTCAACATTGTTCATCATCAGGAAAATACAAGTCAAAATCACAATGAGATATATTATCTGCTCACACCTATTAGGATGACTATCACAAAATACAGGAGATGAGTGTTGGTGAGGGTGTGGAGAAAAGGGAATGCTTGTGTCCTGTGGTGGGAATGCAAATTGGTAGTCATTATAGAAAACAGCTCCTCAAAAGATAAAAATGAGATCCCTTCACCCACCCAGAGGACCTCAGTTGGCCTGTGAGAACGTGGGTGAGCCCTCCATCCACCTGGAGAAACTTGGCAGGCTGGCAAGAGTGCCAGTGATTCCTCCCTCAATCCAGAGGAGCCTGAGTGGGCCTACAAGACCCCCACTGAAAAAAGTAGGGCCCTGGCTGGGGTGCACACCATGTATAGGTGAGTCTGGAGGCCTGGAAAAGCCTGAAGCAGGAGTAACAGTACAAGGCAAGGATCGGTTTACATCAGTATTTCTAGGCTAGTCAGCCCAGGAAGAATCCAGCACTCACCCAACTGGCTCCACAGGAGAAATTTAGATGACTGGCCCCTCCCCTGCACTGTAGGACCCTGCAACTGGGTAAATGCCAGTCACACAGTAGGACCCTAAGATGCACATGATGGACAGGCTAGACTAGCAAGATTGAAAAGACCAAGATATGAACAAAGAGGTGAAAATGACAAGACAAAAAAGCAAAATGCAATCTTAGACCTCCAACTCATCCACAGTACAGGAGATATTGACACAGAAGAAATTGGAAGAAATACACCTGAAATTTCTGAAAAGATAGGAAATAAAGTAAAGAAACAAATCCATGGGGCTATAAAAGAAATCAGATCACAGATAATCTCTCAGATAAAAAAAGAAATGACAACCTTAATGAAGGAATTGCTCAGCATAGCTAGAGAAGACGTAGATTAAAAGAAATAGAGGAGCATAGGAAAATGATGGGAACTTTGAACAAACAATACAGGAAAGAAATAAAATGCATGAAACATTCAAAGAGATATCTAAGAAATTGAAAAACTCATTGAAATCTGGAAAAACTACTTGAACAAAACTGAAGATAGACATTTAGATCCTGAAAATAGCATAGTTGCTAGTGATCATGAAAGGAAAGATTCTTAAAAATAACAAGGGACCATAAAATAACAATTCAAAAGCTCCAAGATGATGCAAAGAAAACCAATATAAGACTGCTGGGTATCAATGAAAAAATGAAGTCAACAAAAAAATAAAAAACTGTTTGGAGAAGTAATAGCAGAAAAATTTCCAAACATGGAAACAGAATCAACATACAGATAACTGAGGTATCTAAAACTCCAAACAGTCATAAATAAAATAAATCTACACCCAGATATATAATAATCAAGATGCCAGAAATTCAACACAAAAAGATAATATTAAAGGCTGTTAGAGAAAATAAACAAATCACCTATGAAACAAAGCCCATTTGAGTCACAGCTGACTTCTCAACACAAATCGTCAAATCAGGAAGAGCGTGGAGTGAAATATTTCAAGCCCTGAAAGAAAGCAGCTTCCAATCCAGACTGATGTAATCTGCAAAACTATCTTTCAAAATTAATAGAGAAATAAGATGCTTCCATGATAAGGAACAACTGAAGAAATTCATGTCCACCAAACCACCCCAGAAAGAATATTGAACGACATTCTAGATAAAGAATTTTTAACAGGGTCACAATTCCAAGAACAACAAAGAAAGAAGCCAGCAGGCAGGGCAAGCAATTAAACTGACAGGAAAAGCAGGGAACCAACAATAGGAAAATAACAAAACAAAGATAAACCAATACATGTCTGTTATAACCATCAATGTAAATGGCCTCATTTCACCAGTTGAAAGAAATAGATTGGCAGAATGGATCCAGAAACAAAATCCAATGATATGCTGTGTACAAGAAATATATTTAATTCAAAAAGAAACTCATAGACTTAAAAGTCAAAGCATGAAAAACAGTACTCCATGCAATAGGATTCCAGAAAAAAAAGCAGGAGTAGATATTCAGTTAGTAGACAAAGTAAACATCAAACCATATTGTCTGAAGTTTATCAGAAGGGATAAAGAAGGTCACCACATATTTGTTAGGGGAAAAAATTTAAGTGGAAGACATAACAACTATAAATATATATGCACCAAATATGGGAACACCCAACTATATAAGATAAATATTAATAGACATGAAAAATCAAATAACCAATAACACAGTTGTAGTGGGGGACCACATAATAACAAAGAGATAGATTAACTAGACAAAAAGTCAGCAAAGAAATAACACAAATAAATAAAACCTGTGAATAAATGGACTTAATAGACATTTATAGTGTTCCACCCAACAACATCAGAATACACATTGTTCTCAGCTGCACATTAGACCTTCTTTAAAATAGACTATATACTAAGCCATAAAATACTTAAGTAAATGCAAGTAAAAGTTGAAATTATCTCATGCATATTATCTGACCATAGTGCATTGAAACTGGAAATTAATGACAAAAGAAACTACAAAAACTCTGTAAACACATGGAAATTTAACAACATGGAATTGAGCTTGGGCTAGCTACTGGGTACACTGGACCAAGTCCTGGAAGCTCCAGAGCCTTAGTGCACCACGCCCAGTGGGCTTCTCTCAGTTCAGGAGGCAGAGGCTGAGCTGGTGACTGATGGCCCGGTAGAACATACGGGACCCCTGGGACACAGGACGGCGGCCCGGCCCAAGGTTGCGGGCTCCTGTCCACCATGCCCAGCATCTGCCTTACAACTCAGGGAGCCAAGAGCCTGTAGAGCAGAGTTAGGACCCTGTGAGGTGAGTCCTGCCACCCCAAGGCTGGCTCGTGGAGAGGTGGCATCCTGTGCTCCAGACAATTGAGCTTGGGCTAGCTACCAGGTACACTGGACCCAGGCCTGGAAGCTCCACAGCCTTAGTGCACCATGCCCAGCAGCCTTCTCTCAGTTCAAGAGGTGGAGGCCGAGCCGGGGACTGAGGCCTGCCTGGTAAAACATACAGGACCCCTGAGACACAGGACAGCGACCCGGCCAGAGGTTCCGTGGGCTCCAGTCCACCATGCCCAGCATCCGCCTTACAATTTAGGGTGCCAAGAGCCCACAGATGGGAGTTAGGACCCTGCGAGGTGAGTCCTGCTGCCCCAAGGTGGGCTCATGGAGAGCTGGCGACCTGTGCTCCAAGCAATTGAGATTGGGCTAGCTACCTGGTACACTGGGCCGAATCCTGGAAGCTCCACAGCTTTAGAGCACCATGCCCAGTGGCCTTCTCTCAGTTCAGGAGGCAGAAGCCGAGCTGGCAGCCTGACGGCCCCATGTGGGCTGGCCTGGGGAGAGCTTAAAACCAGCACTCCTTGCAGATGAGATCATACTCACCCTCTAGGACACGAGGCTATGGCCTGAGGTTCTGTGGGCCCCAGTTTATGAGGCCCAGCTTCCACCTTTCAATTTAGGGAGCCAAGAGCCTGTGGGGGAGCTACCGCTGCTCCAGGAACTGAGGGTGCAAAAGGTAATTTGCCACACATCCAGAGGAAGTTTTGGAACACCGCTCAAAGCAAGGAAATATAGAAAAACGACAAAAGGAAGACCAAAAGGCAGGCTCAAAGCTCCAGCCCACCCCAAGAAAGCTTAGAAGCCATGTACATAGAAGAAAAGAGAAGCCATACACCTGAAATGTCTGAAATGATATCAAATGAAATAAAGATGCAACTAGGGAAAACTATGGAGAAATTCAAATCAGAAATTCTTGCCCAGGTAAAAGAAGAACTGATAATAATAGTGAAAGAAATAGTGAATGCATCTAGTGAAGACACAGCTAAAAAATTAGAGGAACAAAGCAAACAGATAGAATCCCTGAATGAACACTATAAGAAGCAAACAGAATACATAAAGCAGATTCAAAGAGATATACAGGAAATGAAAAATTCTATTGAAAGCTGCCAAAACCGCCTCAATGAAAGTGAAGATAGTATTTCAGACCTCAAAGATAAGATTGCAGCCAGTGAACAGGAAAGACAACATCTTTTAAAAATAACAGGAAATAACAATTCAACACCTGCAAGATGATGCAAAGAAAAATAACATAAGATTAATAAGGATAAATGAAAAAGAAGGGGACAACCCAAATGATATCAAGAGGATATTTACAGAAGGTGAAAACTTCCCAAACATGAGAAGAGAAACTGACATTTGGATAAGTGAAGCATATAGAACTCCAAAAAGCCATAACCAAAATAAAACTACACCCAGACACATAATAATCACCATCCCAGAAATCCACCATAAGAACAGAATACTAAAAACTGTTAGAGAGAAAAGAGAGATCATCTATAAAGGAAAACCTCTCAGAATCACGGCAGACTTCTCAACACAAACAATGAAATCAAGAAGAGCATGGAGTGAAGTCTTTCAGATCCTAAAGGAAAACAACTTCCAACCCAGACTGACATACCCGGCAAAACTGTCCTTCAAAATGGATGGAGAAATAAGATACTTCCATGACAAAAAATAGCTGAAGAACTTCATGAACACCAAACCAACCCTACAAAGAATACTGAAAGACATTCTAGATACACATGGGATAAAACCACCAAGCAAGGCAGACAATTAAACAGAATGGAAATCTAAAGACACAACAGCAGAAAGAGAACATGTCAACAATAAACCAATATATAACAGTTACAACCATTAATGTAAATGGCCTCAACTCACCAATCAAAAGAAACAAACTGGCAGAATGGATCAAGAAACAACATCCAACCATATGCTGTCTACAAGAAACCCATCTAACCCAAAAGGACACTCATAGACTGAAAGTCAAAGGAGGGAAAAAAATACTTCATGCAACAGGAAACCAAAAAACAGCAGGTGTAGCCATCCTGTTTGCAGACAATGTGAATTTCAGACCAAGAATGATCCAAAGAGATAAAGAAGGTCACTACATACTAGTTAGGGGAAAACTTCAAGAGGAAGAGATAACGATCTTAAATATATATGCACCAAACTCCAGAGCACCCAGCTATATAAAGCAAATACTAACAGAAATGAATAATCAAATAAGCAATAATACAGTTATAACAGGAGACTTTAACACACCATTGACACAAAAGGACAGATCAACTAGACAGAAAATCAGCAAAGCCATAACAGAACTGAATCACACCTGTGAACAAATGGACTTGATAGATGTATACAGAGTGTTCCATCCAACAACATCAGAATACACCTTCTTCTCAGCAGTACATGGGACATTCTCTAAAACAGACCATATATTAGGCCACAGAACATATTTAAGTAAATGCAAAAGAATTGAAATTATCCCATGCATGTTACTGGATCATAGTGCTGTGAAACTAGAAATTAATGATAAAAGAAATTGCAAAAAACCTACAAACATGTGGAAATTGAATAATACACTCTTGAGCAATCAGTGGGTCACAGAGGAAATTAAAGAAGAAATTAAACAATATCTACAAGTAAATGAAAATACAGACACAAATTACCGGATTTTGTGGGATGCAATGAAAGCAGTCCTCAGAGGAAAATTTATTGCATTGATTTCCCACATCAACAAGACAGAACAAACAAATAAACAACCTGATGCTACAACTCAAACATTTAGAAAAAGAACAGCAAGCCAAGCCCAAAGCCAAAAGAAGGGAGGAAATTATAAAGATCAGAGCAGAAATTAATGCAATAGAGACTAAGAAAACAGTACAAAGGATCAATGAATGAAAGAGTTGATTCTTTAAAAGAATAAATAAAATTGATAAGCCCCTGGCCAACCTTATGAAAAAAAGGAAAGAAAAAACTCAAATTCATGCAATAAGGAATGAAAAAGGTGAAATTACTACAGATTCAGTGGAAATACAGAAGATCATCAACACTTATTTTGAAAACCTCTACTCTCATAGGTTCGATAACACTGAAGAAATAGACAGATTCCTAGATACATATGAACTACCAAAGCTGGATCAGGAAGATGTAAAACTGCTGAATAACCCAATTTCTATTACTGAAATTGAAAGTGTAATTAAGTCCTTGCCTACAAAGAAGAGTCCAGGCCCAGATGGATTCACTGCAGAATTCTACAAGAAATACAAAGAAGACTTAATTCCAACATGCCTGAAACTCTTCAATGAAATTGAAAGGGAAGCAATTCTTCCTAAGTCATTCCTGGAAGCAAATATCACTCTAGTACCAAAACCAGAGAAAGACTCAACTAAAAAAGAGAACTATAGGCCAATCTCCCTGATGAACATAGATGCAAAATTTCTCAATAAAATATTGGCAAACAGGATGTAGCAAATCATCAAGAAGATTATACATCATGACCAAGTGGGATTCATCCCAGGAATTCAGGGATGGTTCAACATATGCAAAACAATAAATGTAATCCACCATATCAGTAGAGCCAAAAGGAAGAATCACATGATCTTCTCTATAGATGTAGAAAAAGCTTTTGATAAAGTCCAACATTCATTCATGATAAGAACCTTACAGAGAATTGGAATAGAAGGTCTTTATTTCAATATGGTAAAGGCCATCTATGACAAACCAGCAGCCAGCATCATATTAAATGGTCAAAAACTGAAAGCCTTTACCTTACAATTAGGCACAAGACAAGGATGTACCCTGTCACTGCTCCTATTCAACATAGTACTGGAAATACTAGCCAGAGCAATAAGACAGGAAAGAGAAATAAAAGGAATAAAGATAGGAAAAGAGGAAGTTAAATTATCATTATTTTCAGATGACATGATACTTTACATAGAAGATCCCCAAAACTCTATTGAAAGACTCCTAGATATCATAAATAAATTCAGCAAGGT
>PVJX010008053.1:0-67601 GCA_004027295.1 Dolichotis patagonum
CCTTTATAGGTGATCTGTTTCTTTTCTCTGATGGCTTTTAATATTCTGTTCTTATATTGAATTTCTGGGATCTTGATTATTATGTGTCTGGGTGTAGCTCTGTTTGGGTTGTAGGTGGCTGGAGTTCTCTATGCTTCATACCTCTGCATATCATTTCTTTTTTCTATGCTTGGGAAATTTTCCTTAATAATTTCTGTGATTAGCCATTGTAATTCCTCTGTTTTGACTCCTGCTTCTTCATTCACATGCTTTATTCTTAAGTTATAGATCCTCTTGTTGTCTTCCAGTCTTTGTATATTTACTGCCTGCTCCCTTGTTATTTTTAAGAGATCTTCCCTTTCATGATCACACATTGCAAGCCTGTGTTCAATTTTTGATAGTCTATCTTTGGTTTCTTTCAAGCAATATTGCCAGCTTTCTATGGAGTCTTTAGTTTCCTGGTAGTTTCTTTGAATCTGCTTCATGAATTCTAGGTTTTCTTTTATTCTTCATTGAATGTTTCTCTCCTTTTGTGTTCCTCCATTCTTCTGTCTGTGTCTTCTTGAGAGGTGTCCAGCCTTTCTTTTATTAATCTATTTATCTCTTGTTTAACTTGAATTAATATTTCAGTTTTGATCTCATTTATGAGGTCCCAAAGATATCTCTTTATGTCCACTGATGCTGTGTTTGATGTTGCATGTTTGCTGCCCCCAATCCCTTTTGTATTTACCTCTCCTGGATCAATATTCTCAGGGTTGGGGGCTGGGGGCTTTTTCTTATTTCTCTCTCTTGTCATGTTTTTGGTTCCTTCCATACAAGTGTATAGTGTAATTCCCAGCCCCTTTTCTTGTTGGTTAGGGTTCTTCTGGAGCACGCAGGCTAGAGGCTGATGCCCTCTGCAGTCTGCTATCAGAGACTAAAGTGCAAGCAAGGCAGTGTATGCTGGCTCCTCCCCTCTGGGCCAGTCAACCTTCGCAGGCCTTTAGTGCATCAATGTGCACCACACTCAGGGAATTGATTTGTGAAGACCCACTGGGTCCCAGCTGGGACACAGCCCAGTCCAAGCAGATCCCACCAATCCACTCCATGAGGGGAGCAACCAACTGAAGCCACTTCCTTACAGAGTTAGGACCGTCCTGCCCGACTCCAACATGTCGTCCAGTTGGTTTCCCCTTTCCTGTGGGGTCTTATTCCCATCACTCATTGCAGGTTGATGCCGGTCCCTGAGAACTGCTGGGCTCCCCGACCTCTGACCTCAGTGCAGCTGCAGCACGAATTCACGGTGCCTCTAGGTGGGTCGTGTGCAAGACCGGTTCCAGGCAAGTCACACACAGGGCTATTCAGGTCCATGCTTGGGAATGCTCAAGCCAGTCACATCGGCGCAGGTTTGGTTGCTCAGGTCGAGCTCAGGCATGAATTTAGGTGGCTCAACAAGAGCACTGTGCTCACTGATCTTAGCTTCTCTAATGGTAGCCCTGGGACCTCATATTCGAGTAGTTTCTTTCACTTCAGTTTCTTCCTGGGTTGAGAGAATCCATCTCCCTCTGTTTGGGTCTCTCCAAGGTGTTCTATTCTGGCATTTGAGCTGTCTCTCTCAGAGAGGCTCTTTATCTTGCTACTGATAGGTCCACCATCTTTTCCAAAGTCAATAATTTTTCTAAGTCTATAAATTGATTGTCATTCTAATACAAATTTTAACAGAGTTTTTGATTTAACTTGACAAGCTAACCCTGAAATTCACATAGAAGAATAAAAGACCAAGAATAACCAAAGTAATTTTGAAAATGAGCAGAACATCTTGCCCTACCAAATGTAAGGATTTATCATAAATCTTAGTTGCTTTTAAAAAGTGTATTAGCTTCAGGACAAATACATGGATTTAATGGAACAGGATAGAAAAACTGAAACATAAACATCTGGAAAATATTATTATATGTACTTTTGGTGCCTGGCAGAAAATGGAATAACAGATAGTGGAGAAATAAAAGGCTATCTAATTAATAAAACTGATAAAATTGTCTATCATTATGAGTAAAAAAGAAAACTTACAAACTCCTTTCCTGTAAATAAAACAAAACTTTAAGATAATGAGATAACAATACAGAGAATACTAATCTATAGGAATAACTCTATAGCCTTGAAGAAGGAGAGAGTTTCTTAAATAAAACACAAAATTTATGTAATTAAAATTTTCCTATATAACAAGGATTTATAAACAAAATTTAAAGATGCATTATTAAATGAAGAGATAGAGCAAGGAATATTATTATACAAAATACATCTTTTTAAATCTATAAATAAACAAGAAGACTATTAAGTAGAAACATGGGTGATTGACATGAACAGGCAATTCACAACAAAATGAAAACAAATGGCCAAATACATGAAAAGATTTTCAGTTCCTATAGTAATTAGGACAATGCAAATCAAATAAAAGTAAGGTAGCACTTTAGCAAAAGTAAGATAAACCAAGTTATCAAAAATTAAGAAGTCTGATGACACGCTAATGACAATTTGAAGCAGCAAAAAACAGTACTCACTAATGTTAACCTTTCAATTTTGTGCAAGCAGCTGGCATGATGGTACATAACTGTAATTCCCACATACTGGAGGCTAAGACAAGATTGCAAGGTCAAGCCTACCCACTCTGGACAACTTAGGTTCTTAGTGAGACTATCTCAAAACAAAAAAATATAAAAAGCACTGGAGACGTAGCTCAGTGTGGAGGAGTTGGGTTCAACTCCCAGTGATGCCAAATAAATCAATCAGTAAATAAATAAACAAAATTGTGCAATTACCCTGGGAAACAGTTTAACAATATCTGGTAGAAGCAAAGATACTCAAACCCAACAGCTCCTTTCCTGAGTGCTGGTGTCTTTGTGTATGTGTATGAGGGTAATGTAGAAGAATATTCACCAGAGCATTTTGTAACAGGAGTAGACATATTAGAAAAAGAAAGCAAGGTTGATGAAAAAATTAGAATATAATATCTAAAATGAATCAAGTGCACATGTACAACATAAATCACACAAACACAGTATGTAATTTTTTAAGAAACTGCAAAATGATGCATATAATAGATTCAACTTTATTATGCAGATATAACATGTTATTTGTAGATTTATACTTGTCTGGTAAAATATAAGAACATAGAAAGTATACTTTTGGATAGAGGAAGAAAGTGGATAGAAATGGAATGCCTTTAATTTCTTCAATACCTTCAACTCAATGTTTTACTTCTAAAGAAATCAATCTGAGATAAATATGGTGACATTGGCCTGGCAACCAAGCCAGCACCTGATCAGCACAGGCATAATTAGAAACCAAAATCTCAAAAAATCACATGCAGGAGACTCATTCAGCCAAGTCAGTGTTTACCTCATTCATCAGTCACAATCATGCGTGTAGCTTCCCTAAAAAGGGCTCCAGGTTGTAAAAGCTAAATTTATGGGATTTTTTGCTTTTGTTTTTGTTTTTTTTTTTGTTTTTTTTAAATCCATACCAATGATCAAACTCAAAACCGCACGCTTGCAAGGCAGGCGCTTATGCCGCTGAGCTAAATCCCCAGCCTGGAGCTAATTTTCTGTATAAACTTGGCCACAAGTTGCAGATATTTGGTCAAACACTATTTCAAATATCTCTGTGAAGGTGTTTTTAAATTAAATTAAAGTTTAAACTAGAAACTTTGAGTAAAGCAGATTGTCTTCCATAGCATACATGGCCTCAACAAATAAATGGGAGACAATAAATGGAGAACAAAAAGGCTTATCTTTCCTCTGAGTAAGAAAGCATTATTTCTGCCTGACAATCTTTAAAGGCCATCAGTTTTTCTTATCTTCAGGCTCAAATACAAACTTTAGCTTTCCTTGGGTCAAGTCTGCTGGTCTTTGGACAGGATCTACACCATCATCTCTCCTGAGTTTCCAACATGCTGGACCCAATATATAATGGTTAGAGCTGATTCATCTCTGTCTCTCTCTGTCCCTGTCTCTCTGACCCTGTCTCTCTGTCTCTGTCTCTGTCTCTCTCTGGAGAATTTGGATTAAAACATAGATCTTTTTAGCTTTAAAAGCTCTACCCAGGGGGCCAGGGGTGTAGCTCAGTAGCATAAGCATCTGCCTGGCAAGCACAAGGTCATGAGTGCCTGCCTGTAAAAGCTCTACCCAGGTATTTTACAGAACTTTATTTTTCAGAACATGTTAGATAACAAAATTTTTCTTCTCAGTGCGCTTTAGACTCTTCATCTGCATTATTTTTTAAAATTGGAAAATTATTAGTATATTTAATATGTTTAACATATACAGTCAGTTCTCATTATTCGAAGACTCCTAATTTGCAAATTCATCTGCTTGCTAAGATTTCTTTTTAACTCCACAATTGTCACTTGCAGCATTTTCATGGTTATTTCACAGGGTGAAGAACTTGAGTTACCCAACTGATGCACACGTTCCCAACCAAAGTGGAGCAATGAGCCCATATTCTGTTTCAGCTCTTCTACCCTAACAAATGTCCTTCGGGGGGGGCTCTATTTGGTTCTGTGTTTTAAAAACTTATTGTGCTTTTTTTGGATTTATTTTGTTGTTTAACATGCTCCCAATCATCTTGTCGTCCAGTATCCGTAAGTGTAAGAAAACTATACTGTTCTCTCTGGAAAAAATATATCCATTAGAAAAGCTTTGTTGAAGCATACATTACAGGGATACTGCTCTCAATTCAGTAATAATTAATCACATACATGTTTATGAAGTTTTTGTTAAATAAAAACACACATAAAATAAGGTTATGTATTGATCAACTGATGAAAATATTATGACAGGGTGCAAACAGGAACCAAACCCTGTATTTCTCCTATGAGCAATGTTTAATATTCATTAGCTTTGTGTTCACAGAGACTTTATAAAGCACAGCTACTTCAAATCACGAGAAATACATTTAAAATCTCTGCTGTGGCTATGTGACTGTAATTTTTTAAATAGCTGAGGGACAGCACCATATCTATATCTATAATATTTCAAAATTTTGAAGCATTAAAAAAGATCAATGGAAGCCAGGCATGGTGGTACACTCCTATACTCCCAGTGCTTGGGACGCTGAGGCAAGAGAATAGTTTGCAACTTAGACACCAGCCTGGGCTACAAAGTGAGCCCAAGGCCAGCCTGAACTACATAGTGAGAACCTGTCTCAAAAAAGCAAAAAAAAAAAAAAAAAAAAAAAAAAAAAAAAAAAAAAAAAAAAAAAAAAAAAAAAAAAAAAAAAAAAGAAAGAAAGAAAAAAAGGAAAAGAAAAAAATCAATGGAGCCAAAATTCAGTGAATCAGACTGGAGAGATACACAGCAGGAGTCTGTCATGAAGAAGCAGTAGAGCTAGAATAAGAAACTAATATTATTCTCTCCTTAGATGCTGGTAAGAGATTCAGGCTATACAAGGCCTCTTCCTGCACAGGAACATTCAACCTAAACTGCCTAAGTAAAATAAAACCTCAAACCATCCACCTTTCTTTATCTTACCTATTCTCTCCATAAAAGTATCCATTTTTAAAAGTAACAATTCTTTTTATACCCTTTAAGTATAAATGAGGCACTATCAGTCTTATATCCAAATCAAATTGTAGGCAAAAGTCCATCCTATTTTTACAGAATGACTATAATACTTCCAGGATAAAAAAAAACTATTCCAGGATTAAAAAGGAACTAGCATGATGGTGTATAACTAATATAGTATTATCATACTAACAGATTTTGTGGAAATAAATATAGTAAGAGATTAATAAAACTATGTATAGATTTTAGAAAACTAATCAATTCCATAATAGGGACAAAACTCAGACCATTTCTTATACCGTCCACTCACAACACAGAACACATCTGTAACCACAAAAGGTGCAGGGACTTCTCCCCATCAGCAACCAAACAGTAAGCAACAGTCGGGTATGCTATAATCCAACTCAGTTCTGGCACTATCTACACAGAAGGTACCACAGAGTAAGAATTTATTCCCAGAACTGCCTCCACTTTAGAACCAGTTTCAGTTTGGCTCTCTATAACTTTTGACCACCCAGATATAAATTGTGGTTCCTAGGATTCTATCTTCAGGTCTGGTTAATTTTCTAGCATGGCTCACAGAGCTCAGGAAAGCACTATAATTATATTTACCAATTTATCATAAAGGATATTTTAGAGTATGCCAAAACCAACTAGATGAAGACACACGTAAGATAAGACCCAGAAGGAACTCAAACATGGCAGTTCCCGTAGCTGGGCTGTGCTGCTGTCCTAGCAAGTGGATGAATTCTTATTTACTTTCTGAAAGCCTCCATGGGTTCAGTTGTCTAGAAGATCTCTCCCTTCCTCTTGAGACTTTATGGCAGCTTCACTGTGTGGGTATGCTTGCTAATAGGTGGATAAGGAAATCCAGCAAAGCCTATCTACTCAGGTTCTTCCTGACGTCTCAGTGTGGCACTCCACTGAGTGGAGGAGGACTCTCTGCAATGAACAGGAAGGATCATATGACCCACTGACTGTCAGGGGTAGGTTGGACAATTTTTTATGACCAGCTCCAAGAGAGACAATCAAGGGAAAATTAGAATTAGTATAACTCAACCTAAGAAAGAGAAAGTTTAATTTCTGTAGCCTGCCTTGAGGGAGGAGTTACAAGCCAGGAACTATGTATAGTGTACCATAATATCAAACCAAAGTAAAACAACTTCTTTGGTGATTTATGTGCAAAAAAAGATTCATTTGGATTTGGGTCTTGATGTAAATGTACGGTGCTTTACCCTCATGACTTCTTCTTATGTTATGATAAAAGATAAATAGGAGTCATTGTAGATTTATCTGGACTATTCATTACTTGTCTGGTACTGTTATTTTTCTTATTCATTGCAGAGTCCCCCAACTAAATTAAAAGATAAATGCCTTTCCCTAAAGAACTCCCTGTCGTATTTATTTGGACCTCCATATTCCATAGTTTATTTCTCAGTTAAGGCAGAGAAGGAGAAAGCAATACACTACCAGTTTTCCCATGTTACCCTGTCCCTCACAATCACATAGGTAGTCAGCTAAAAGCCTACTGCTCTGCACTTAAACTAGAAAATTCTTCCTCATTTTCCTTCAAAGGAGAGAGTGCAGCCAGAACAAAAAGCTTATAATTGCAAAAGGCCACCAGCTAACAGTATTAAAACATTCATGGATGGGCCAGGGGTTTAGCTCAGAGGTGTAAGTGCCTGCTTGGCAAACATGAAGTAGTGAGTTTGATCCCCAGTATATATAAAAAAAAATTCATGGGTTGGACAGAACAATGGCTACCATATTCTGAATACCTATCATCTCCAAAATTATGTCCTGCATTTAAGTGAGGTACTATTCACCATGCTTCTTCCCTGAGTGACAATAGCAAAGTGAATATCAAGGAACATGATTTAATGAAGAGGAGGGATAAATATCTAATTTTTAGTACTTACAAAATATATTTCCCTTTGTATTTTCCAGGGTTCAAATGGCCAGAATTTAAACCTAAACACATCTGATTCCAGAGGTTGTTACCTTCCTACCATAAGAAATCTAGCAGGTATCATTAATTGCTCACTTAACAGTCATTGCCCACTTTCTTCTTTGCTAAGAATATAATAATGATTTTGTCCACTATTAGGTAGTCATGTGCTTCAGAAGTATTTGTTCTCTTCTGGAGCTGAATCTTGATAAGGTTAAATTAAATGTGGTGGTTTCATCTCTGTCCTAGCAACTGATTGAACAATGGACATATGATCCAGTCAAGTCAAGTAAAACATGTAGAAAGTCTGCTGAGAGACTTTCTTCTCTTAAAACATAATGACATACAGTGGGGTGTGGTGGAGTAAGCCACTAATTCCAGCACTCAGGAGACTAAGCCAGGAGAGGTACCATGAGTTTGAGGCCAACCTGGGTTACAAGGCCAGTCTGCACTACAAAGAGAGACTCTGTATTAAAAAGTAAAAAAAAATTATATAAATTCATTCATTTTATTAATATTTATATTTTAAATTTATTTTGACTTTGTTTCTTTCTCTAAATATATTTTAATGTCTGTCCTATCCAGAAATTAGTAGCTAGCTTTTTTTTTTGAACCGGGGATGGAACTCATGATCTTGTACTTGCCAGGCAGGTGTTTATACCACTGAGCTAAATCCTCAGCCCATTAGTTGCTATCTGTGACACTGGAGAATCTACCTTAAAAGGACATAAAAATATCCTAAGAATACCAGAGTAGAATAGTATGAAGAATCTATATAAATAACAAGATTGTTGACCTAATTTAAGCAAACATCATGCCTCCACTTTTCTTTTCAAATGAGATATAAAGATATTTCATGTCTAAATATGTTGGGTTGAGTTTTTGGTTAACTTGCACTCCACAGTGACCACTCCCTTATCTAAGCACAAGGTAATTCGAGAAATTGAAGCTTGTGATACAGTTAGTGCAACTATGCCTAGAAGATAATACAAACCCAGTTCAGTTCCCGATTTTATTAACCCAATTCCATACAGTAGAGGCACAGAAAAATGAGTCATGCCCATAATTTGGTAGAAATACTGTTTGCCTCAGTGTTCACTATACTACCTGAAATGTCCAACACTCAACTAAAAATTGCAAGATACACAAAGCAGCAAGTAAAAAACTATACATGATTATGAGACAAAGCAATTAACCAAGCCACATTCAATATAGAGTGACATGTTGGAATCATCAGACAGATCTTATAATTACCATGATGAATATGGTAAAGGTTCTTGAGGAAAAGGTATATAACTTGCACAAGCTAAAGTTTAGCAGAAAGATGCAAAGTATAAAAAAGAAATGACAGAATCAGAAGCTGGTAATACAGATGAAGGTATCTTTATTAGGCTGATCAGATTATTTGACACAGCTGAGGAAAGTAATCAGTGATCTTGAAGATGATAAACAAAAGATAACCATATTGAAACTCAAAGAAAAAGGAAAGAGTGGAAATAGTTATAACAAAACATGAATAAGCTATCCAATGACAATAAATAGTCTAAGGCAGGTAATCAGAATTCTAGGTGGAGAATACAGAACAATGGGAAAGCAATATATTAAAAGATAATAGTTAAGCATTTTCCAAAATTAATGAAAGATGTGTTTGTGGGTTAGATGGTGAGGTGCTCTAAAATTCTCATTTTGAGGTAATAATGCTTGATACCTCAGATTGTGTCTCTGTGTGAGGCAGGGCCTTTAAAGAGGCCTTTAAACCCTAACTGTGTTCTAATCCAATCTAATTGATGTCCTTACAAGGAAGGGAAAGGACACACAGAGAAAGATATCTGAGATGGTCACACATTTGCAGGGCAGATAGAGAGGCTTCAGGAGAAATCAGGCTTGTGGACACCTTAATCTTGAACTTTGAACCTCTAATGTGCTGAGAAAATAAATTTCTACTGTTTAAGCAATCCAGACTGTAGCATTTTGTTATAATAGGTATAGCAAATTGATACAGATGCCCTCCACACATCTGAAATCACATGAAAATATTAAGTAGGATTCATAATTAACTAAAGAGAAGGCTATACTTTCAGGGATCATTTCTATAATATGTTAATTAACTAAAGAGATAAATCACAGGCAGGTCATATTCCAATTTTTTTGGAATATGGAAACAAAAGAAAGAAGATTGATATTAATGGTAAATGGAGAAAAATACTCTAGATAGAGAAGAACAAAGATTAAAAACTATAGTAGATTTTTTTGTCATAAGTAACACAAGCCACAAGCAGTGGAGTGACATTTTGAAAATTCTGAAAGAATGAGATGGGGATGTAAATCAGTGGTGGAATGCTTCCCTAGCATACACGAGGCCCTGTGTTCAGTCCCTAGCACATCAATGAATAAGTAAGCAAAGCAACAAGAATAAAAACCTGAATGAAAGAATAAAAATAATAATTTTATGCTCAGTAAAAAATATTTTGGAGAAATTGAGGATAAAATCTTCAAATAGAAACCAAGGCAATTCATTACTGGCAGTGCATTATAATCTAACAAATGTTTTTCAAGTGGAAAGAATGTAAAACCAGATAAAAACTTGAAATATACACAAACAATTAAGTGCTATAATTGGGATAAGTAAGGACATATATTAAATTTACTTTTTTATATTTTTATATTTTAGTTACCTAAGTAAAAAAGTATTGTGTTTATAGTGAAAGTGGACATATATAGAAGCAGGAAAAGAAACAAACTTCACTTCAAAGTATATTTGTATAGAATATTCTATCCAACAAGTGAGGAATACATGATCTTTTCAAATATAGCTATAATTCTGACCAAGCTAAATCATATCCTGGACCATTTAACAAAATTCCAGAAGTATAAAAAATGGCAATTATACATGGCATAATTTTGGATCTCTCTCTCTCTCTCTCTCTCTCTCTCTCTCTCACACACACACACATACACACACACATACATACATACACATACAAACTAGAAATCAGTAACAGAAAGATATCTAGAAAGTATTTGAAAACCAAGCAATATGTTTTTAAATGACTCATAGTCAAAAAGGAAATCATAGGAAACTTAGACAATATTTTGAATTAAATGAATAATAAAAACACAAACAAAAAGTTATAAGATGCAACCAAAGCAATGTTTCAAGGAAAATTTATAGCAATAAAATGCTTATATTGGAAAAGAAGAAAGATTTCACATCCATGAGTAAGATTTTTGACTTAAGAAACTTGGTAATGATAAAAGCAAATCCAAAGGGAAAAGAAAGGGAGCCATAAAGGCCAGAGCAGAAGGCAATGTAATAAATAGAAAAATCAAACAGGATATTACTAAAAATAGAAGATGATTCTTAGAAATGATCAATAAAGTTGATAGATTTACAGTCAAACAAACCAAGAAAAAAAGAGAGAAAACACAGATTACAATTACTGTGTAACCTGTTTTAATTAAATTTATTGGTACAATTTAAATATACATAATGATCACATTCAACATAGGGAATTTATACATGTATGTGATATATTTTGATTCCTCTTTTTCCCCATTCACCTCCCCTCCCCTCAATCCCTCTTCCTCTCTTTACTTGCAAAGCTTTGTTTCCATTTTATCTTTCATTTCTCATTATAGATATTTAAAATATACCAAAAGAACAGTTTTGTACCCATAAATTTGATAACTCAGATGCAATAGTAACATTTCTTGTGATACAAGCTTCCAAAATTCCTTTAAAAAAATTGGACTAGTCTTACATCTTTAAAGAAATTTTATTTCTAATTAAAAATTTTCTAACAAAGAAAATTACAGGCTTATCTGACTTCATGGCAAGTCCTTCCAAACACTGAAAAACTAAATAACAACTTTACACAAATTCTTCCAGAATACAAAAAGAGAGCAAAACAATTCCCAAATCATTTAATAAAATTGATATTACCTTAACATCAGAACTAAAGATGTCAAGGTGAGGGCCGGAAGTTTAGCTCAGTGGCACAAGTGCCTGCCTAGCAAAGACGAGGTCATGAGTTTGATCCCCAGTTACCGCCCCCCGCAAAGAAAAGAAAAAGAAAGTTGTCAAGGTAATGTCAAAACTAAAGAAAAGTACAGAGTAAAATCTCCTTGAACTGAGAAGCAAAAATCCTCATCAAAAACTGAGCAAATTAGGAATAAAGGGCTCTTCCATCATTCGGTAAAGAGTATCTACCCAGAATCTATAGCTAATGTTGCACTCAGTGCAAAACTAAGTGTTTCCCCATACAGTTAGGAAAAGGACAAAAAGGTTGTATTTTATTACTTCTCAATATCACCCTAGCAGTCCGAATCAATGTAATAAGGCAGAAAAAAAAATGTGTAAGTGGAAAGGAAGAAATAAATTATCAAGAACTAAGAGGTCTGAAATTTTACCCTATTTGCAAAATAATAAGTCAGTCTACTTCACTTTCATGGATGCTGATGGAGCACAGATCTCTGGGTCAGAGAAAAGAATTCTGTTACTCAGGAGTAACAATTGCCAGAGTGTCAGCATTTTCTTAGGTTGGCCCCTCTAACAGAACTTCTGTGTAGGGCAGCATGAAGAGGACCCGGTAGCAGCTGACGTGGGTAGTATGATAGCCAGGTGCTAGGTGAGGGGATAATTTAAATGCAATGAGGCATAACAATTGTTTGGTATGATAGAACTACTTCACATTTCAAATTTGATAGCAAATAATATATTATTATGTATTTAACACATTTGATAGTCCTTTACACTAAAAAAAGATAAATTTTATTGCACCTAAACTATATTGTAGTGTTTTAGTTAATTAATTATGAGGAGGATACAGACAATATATCATCTGAAAAAAGTGAATCCCTGTTCAAGATGTTTGATTATCTCATCTTAATAGTCCATCAGTTTCTACAACTACTTTAGTTCTGATTCTCCACTCTAGGTTTGAGAATCTCTTGATTTTGTTATATGAAGATTGTTTATATGTATATGTATGCATTTATTTTAGAAATAAATTAATAGAAAGTTAGTAAATCATGTTATTCCTATCTATATTCCTTTAAATTCAGGAACATTTTAAATTCATGGGTTTATAAGCATCACTGGGGCTAACCCTAAGATTCTGGAAAAAAGAGGAAAATGCAATCATGAGATATAGAAGTTAAACAACTATGGCCCCGAAGCAAGGCCAGCAGATCGCTGTAGCTGCTGGTTTCAAACAGGAGCCTAAAGAGAATTCTTTCTGTGGTCTGTTGACCATTTCAGAACTTTGGAAATGGAATGGTCAATTCATCAGAAAGAAATATCAGGTGAGTATGGCAGACTTTAGGGGGCCTGCAGGGAAGAGACCCTGGTGCCTAGGGCCCTGCACCATGAGGTTGACTCGGGGTACTGGGAGAACAAGGAGCTCTTCCCCTCTCTGGGGGGCAACTGAGAGTGTGGCAGACTTTCAGCTGCCTGAAGGAGAGAGACCCTGGCACGTCGGGACCTGCACCATGTGGTTGACTCGGGGTGCCAGGAGAACAAAGAGCTCCACCCCTCTCTGGGGGCGGCTGAGAGTGTGGCAGACTTTTGGCAGCCCGAAGGAGAGAGACCCTGGCGCATCGGGACCTGCACAGTGTGGTTGACTCGGGGTGCTGGGAGAACAAGGAGCTCCACCCCTCTCTGGGGGTGGCTGAGAGTGTGGCAGACTTTTGGCTGCCTGAAGGGGAGAGACCCTGGCACATCGGGACCTGCACCGTATGGTTCACTTGGGGTGCCGGGAGGACAAGGAACTCTTCCCGTCTCTGGGGGACAACTGTGATCTTGCCTGCATGTGGGCTGAGAATCAGACATCTCATGTCGTCCTGTCCCCCATCCCGTGTCCCTCCTTCCCCTCCCCTCTGCCTAGCAAGTGGGAGCCAGTCAACTACACATCTTGTGAAAACATTGACTATGTTATTTAGTATGAGCTCTCCATATGCAAAGATAAGGACAACCATTTGGAAGAAAACACGAGACAATATGACAGATAGTGAAGATCTCTGGTTGTCTTGCTTTGAAATTTATGCTTTCTTATGTCCCATTCTGTTCTGTTTTGTTGTGTTTAATTTTACTCCCTTTTAATATAAAATAAAAAAATAAAAAAACAAGTTAAACAACTTTTCCAGTTACATACTAAATTGATCAATTCAGATCAATCTAACTATAAATGAAGGGCTTTGACTCTTGTCTGCTACGTCTTTGATTGAACTAGGTCTGGCAACTGTTCATGGTCAAAAACTACACAACTCCAAATGCCAGACTAATGAAGAAATCACATTGGTAGGCGAGCACAGTGCACAAAGATGAAAATCTGAGAAAAAGCAGGTACAGACAGCAGGAAGCAAGGATGCCAAGAGCTTTGGAATTCTGAGGCAGACTTCTGAACCTTCTTGGGACAAACCAAGAGTCAAAAGTGAGACCCAGAGGAAATACAACCCTTCAGGCTTTCTGCTGAAAACAGGTGGGCTCCAGGAAACCAGCTGCAAGCTTAGAGGTGAGAGTCTGAGGCTGGATATATGATTCTACAAGAGTATCTTAAACTTTCAGATGAAAGTTCGCAGGTTCACTTTAGAATACTCAATTCACTTATTTACTTTGCTGCAAGATCCAGAGCTGGTCAGTAAACTCAGGCAAACAACTTATTTTGTGAAGTTAATAAAGCAATATGAGCAATTTGTCAAATGTTTTGGTGTCCTTTGGACAAAGCCTATTCATGATTACTCTTTCTTAGTGCTTCAAAAGATTCTATATTTGAAAAGGAAACATGGAAAGCAAAAAAGAACAAATCTTTCTACTTGACTTTGGTAAAAATCACAGCTGTTAAAAAAATCACTGCTGTTTTGGCACCTCATTTTGGACAATTAAAAATTTTGTATCTCATTGCCCCCATTTCCTGTTTAAATTGGAACTTAGATATTTGATGTATACTCCATCTAACTCATTCAAGAAATATTTATTGAGCAAATGCTATGTGCCGCAAATATTTGTCTAGGGACTTGAGACTCAACAGAAAAGAAAATAAAGTTTCTGTCGCCCTGGAATTGACATTTTATTGGGTGATTTTTATATTACATGACACTTATATGGCAAGAGAATTATCTCCCATTAAGCTGGGAATAGGAGTCTTCATCCCACAGCAGCTCCTCTGGCAACAAGGCCACCAAAATACAACTACTAGC
Organism: Dolichotis patagonum; assembly: GCA_004027295.1. Taxonomy (NCBI): domain Eukaryota; kingdom Metazoa; phylum Chordata; class Mammalia; order Rodentia; family Caviidae; genus Dolichotis; species Dolichotis patagonum. The sequence goes on from PVJX010008053.1 coordinate 14,665, forward strand.
AGGAAGTTCTATAAATTTCTCAAACTGTTTCTGCATCAACCTGCTCAATAATAACTTGTTAAAGGTGTGGTAGTGAAGGATCACTGTGAGTTCTAAGCTAGCCTGAGCTACGTAGAGACTTCAAAGCCAGCCTGTACTATATAGCAAAATTCAGTCTAAAAAAAACAAAAAAAACTTGCCAAAGACAAAGGTCCCACTCTGCCAATTGATGACATCTACTGAGAGAATAGGAAGTTGAATTTTGCAGATTGCTTCGTACAGGTCCACAAGAACATGGCTGGTGTCTCAGATTAATCTCATGCTGCAGGAATCACAGTTGTGAGTCAAAAAGCCAGTGTCATGGTCAAGAGGGTGGAAGACTGTAAAATAATCAAGCTGTCTTTGTAAAATGTGAAGCCATTACTACTTTCAGTTGAGATTTCTGGGGAAAGCACTAGTGTGGTTGGATCTGGCTTTGCAAGAGTAGTAGTTGAAGTCTGAATTTCTAGATAGAAATGAGTGATTTTTTCCAAGTAAAATCACTAAACAGTACTGATTTGGCCCAGGAGACATCTGTTTGTCACTCCAATAGAACTTTAGAAAGTGACATTTAAAAATAGTACATGTAATCTTTAACTCTTTTTTATTTTTCTACACTGAAAATATTCTTAGAATTGAAAAATGTCCAATGGCAAACATTTATCACTTTGTTGGTTCATCTATGGCTTTTATCTGAAACCACCATTGTTACCCAACATCTAAGAACATAGAGATCAACTGGTAGATCTCATAATTTATGGGGAAGTTATACTAAAAGTAGAAGAATGATGGATTAGAAGGAACAGGGTGCTCTCAACCTAATGTCGGGTAGCCTACTTTTACTCTTGCATTAGACACGGAGACTTGGAGTCACAGAATCTGTGTTCTCTCTTGGCGTGGCTGTAATGAGAAGGCACATCTGTGAAGTGTTTGCCAGCATGTCAAGAGTAACAGGACTCTCCAAGCCGTTTCAAACATCATACCAATCCTTGGGCATAACATCTTTAAAAAGATTGTTGCTTTAGAGATCTTAATATTTCAGAAAAAAAGACCTGAAATGTAATACTCTTACCCACTTAAAAGTGGAGTTCTTTTTCACTAAGCAAAGTTGAACTTTTTAAACTTCTTTTTACCAAACAAGCTTCTTTTTGGTGGTGAGCAAATAAATTAGCATGTGGGTCCTAAGTGCTCTTAAAATCGTTTTGCTATAGACCTGTCCACTGTTTATAATTCTTGAATAAAGCTGAAAGTAAAGAAAGCCTTTCTCTGAAGGTTTATGAGCATTTTTCCATGAAGCAGAAGTCAAACAGAAGATCAAAGAGACCCCCCAAAGAAATGCTCCAAACTCAGATTAGGGTGGGCTGAAGGGCAGTGAAAAGAAATCAACCTCTCCAGATAGCTTGGGAGATATGTCTTGTTATTTAAAAATAAAACAAAACTAAAACATGATAGTCTAATTGTATCAAACTGACATTTCTAAGCAATGTTGTTAAGAGAATCTGTCTTTGATATTCTACCCATACCATCAGAGCCTTTTTAATAGAAGTTACTCAACTGTTTTACCAAGTGGTAAGCATGAACAAAATCAGGTGAATTCCTTATTCCTAGCAGCCAATTTTTAGGTTTTTCTGAGTCTGCAAAGGGTGGATTAACATACAGTATAGAAATATCTTGAGAATATAATGCATTCAGTAAATTTTGAATACCACCGTAATTAATGAATGCTTTAGCTTTTGAAGCACTACATATACTTTAAGACAGAAAAATAAAATAAAATAAGTAAAATGAATATATGTGTTGAAAAAGCTTGAAGGCATGAATCTATACAGTTATGATTAAGCTCCCAATAAATCTGTTTCTAATCATCCATTGGTATTTAAATATATAGTAACTACTCTATTAAATTTAATTCTCTCTATTTAATGACAGTTATTCTAAATTTAATGACAGTTATTTGAAATATATACCCACAGATTATTAACAACATTTTAACAAGATTTTTAAACCATGGAAAGTGAGTATGAATCCATCAAATGTCAATAAATCAATTACTGTTTAATGCAGAATGCCTGAATTGTTAAACTGAAGCATACCCAAGTGAGAATGCTTTGAAAGCATTTCATTGAAAAATAATTTGCCAGGGGGAGAAAAGCCATCTGTGAGCTGTAAGTACTGTTTCAGAATAAAACTAAAGATATATAACTTTAAAATATATTTATTTTGCATGAAAATATGCATTTGAAGGAACATATTAAATTTTTTGATAGGGAGTTGACTTTGTCCAGAATACCATTTTAACATTATAAGTCAAGTGGTTTTAATTTTTCTGTTGCCAATTAAGTATGTGCTAAAAATATTACATACTATTTTATTCTGGGGATTCACAACCAGGTTTTTATAAAAATTCCTTTATCTTGAACATAAGGAAAACCTTTTTTTTTCCCCAAGTTATGATGCCTACCAAATGACCATAAACAAAACAAAGTCTTTCATCGAAATAATATTTCTGGCTACTGACATGCTTTGCTTCCCTCCATATGGACTTTAGCTACCATATTTTTGGTGATCTCGAGTGGTCTTTGCCATGCCATGCATTGCATTGTACATCACTGGGGCACTTACTGAGGCCAGAAGTGTAGACCAGAAAGTTCTAGTGATGTAAGAATCCCAACCTATAAAGCATATCAGTAGACACTTTGTAGCATGTGCCATTTATCAGGATTTCCATTAAAAGTATTATGTTTCCATACTTTACAACCATAAAAGAGTAAATAATTTCAAAGGATTGCTTGATAGGAGACTTCTGTTTTAAATGGAACTTGGAAATATCTGGAAAATCACTGGAATAAATGTACTTAATAGATCCAATGCTGTGAGTTTGTTGAGTTTTTTAAAAACTGTTTTCTTAAGCACGTAAAAAGGTATACCATTTCCTCCAACAGTTTTTGAAATAGGTTTTAGTTTTTCTTTGTAACATTTGACTTACAAATATTTCTCACAATATTCTCTCTCTCTCTCTCTCTCTTTCTCTGAAGCTGACACAACTGACCTCCTCTTAAACTATAGAGTATGTTAAAGTTTAAAACCAAAAAACCAGCATTACATGCCACTGGAGAAAATCTGCATCGTACTTCACTTGATAAATTGGAATATATATATATATATATATATATATATATATATATATATATATACTAAATTCCTCTACTGAGCTATTTCCTTTATAAAGAAACAAATTTCATCTATGGGACTAAGCAAATATTACATCGACCTGTGCTGTAGGAAAAGCCAATACAGCATTCTTTGCATGGAAAAGATTATATCAGGTCAGTCTCACAATAAAACCATTTTTAAAATAGTGCCAATGTCAAGCATCTGAAAGTTAAATTGCTTATAAAATATTCACTTTATAATCTGATTGAGACTGTCCAGATTTGCTGGTCCTATGATGCTTATTTTCTAAGAAATTATAGGAACTTCTCTTTTAATGTTGCTATGCAGACATGGAACTGGACAGTACGCTTTTTTAGAGTTGTTGCATTTCTGAGTTCCAGCCCAGGTCCATTAGCGACACCAGCCACGAGACACAAGCTAATGAGCAGTTAACACCTAGGTGGAAAATTGCTTGATTAGTCTAACTGTACAAAACAGAAGTCTCAGATAAAGGTAGAGATTAACTTTCTTAAACTAAAAAATTCAGAACTGTCCATAACAACTCCAGGAATCATGAGCAGTGAGTGTAGCACAATATCAGTTGCTCTCCCTGACTTGGTAAAGAAAGTGATAGTAGCTGAGAGTAGCAATGGACTAGACCGCATGCCGGGCTCTGTGCTGAATTCTTGGCCTGCATCATTATTATTTAATTCTTACAAACTTTCTCCATCCTTTCCTTACAGCTGAGGATATTGAGGCTGAGAGGAATTGAGTAACCTTCTCAATATCACAGTTAATGATATTGATCCACAAATGTCACATATAGGTTAAGCTCGTATTTTGACCCAAGTCTATCTGAGTCCAAAGCTTTCTTTTTAACTGCCATGCTCAATATCCTTCCTTCTTCAGAGTTTGTTAGGGGCAGGGGACAGAGGAAGGTTGACTCTTCCGTTTTAATACCTTCAAGACAGCAGCTACTCAAAAGATGTTCTCAAGGACCAGGCCCTTCCAAGCAGAGTAGGTCTGATTGGCAGGACCGGAAACTGGGAGGAACACAGGTAGCCTTTTAGATCTGGGGGAAAAAAGACTTAATTTGCAAACGTTATCAAAGAAGAAATGAATAAAACTTCCTATCCCCCCTCTATGCTTGGTAATGTGCTGGGCTTGAGTTTCTGTGTGGTAGGGAGGTGGTGAGTTCATTTAGCTGGGGAGGCAGAAAAAGAGGAAGGCAGAAACAACCCAAGGCCCATCTTTAGACGGCCAAGGCCTTCCCTTTCCGTAGAAGTCATGCCGCCTCCCCACAAGAAGACGAAAGTTGGGCAAGGCTGGGAAAGGGAGCAGGAGAAAAGGAATCCAGTGTAATTAATCACCTTGCCTGCCTGGGAAGTCCAGTTCAGAAACCAAAGGGAAAAACAGGGCTCGCTTCCACGAAGCACTCAATCTCCTGAAAGAAACAGCATAAATAGAGTCATATTTGCCAATGAAGGTTTCTAAATGTTTAAACTAGCCAGTAACACCACACAGATGGAGAAACTAATGCTTTCGGAAGTTAATGATTTGTACTATAGTCACTTCGTAAGTCAGAGATAGAGCAGATGTAAACCCCCAATCTCTGGATTCCTAAATCTGCACATAAACCATCAAAAACACAAACCTTATAGCCCTGAAATCAGCCCAGCCCTGTGTGGTCCCCTGTCAACCTCCAACATTGCACTACACAGAAGGGATTTCTTTCCCTTTACACAGTTTGTAAGTCTTAGCCACATGACCAGGTCTTTCTGTTTTTTCTTTGATTCTTCCCACTTGTTTGATAAATACTTTTGCAGTGATTACCATGTGTCAGGCACTGTCTTAGATACAGGAGATATGGTGACAAGCAATTTTGCTCCACCAGAGTACAGATTCTAGGAGCAGAAGGCACACAACAAGCAACAAACAAATCTCAAGAAGGTATCAGAAAGTGAGTGTGTTATACAAAATGCAAAGTAAAATGATAGAATATTCAAGGGACGGCTCTGAGAGGATTTCTGAACTGAGATCTGCATGCTAAGAAAATGCCAGCTATATGGAGGAAAGCAATGTTTCCACCAAAGCAAATCTCTCTGGGTTCTCCAATTACACTCTCTTTATCTGTGTTCCCTTCTACCAGAGACAACTCATTAGACTGCAAGAGAGTGAAAATGCCACCCGCTGGGAATAAAGCAAGATATTGCCTTCCAGATTTTAAAGTTTCATTAGCGAGTTTTCATATTTTGGCTCTAACTAATGCTTATTAACATGACATTCCTTGTTTGTTTCACAGCAAATGAGACAGTAGACAGAAAGCTTAATGAGTGAAGGAACTGAGTGGCTCATAGAGGAGCCTAAAAGCATGACTGATGTCACAGCCAGAGGCTGCCTAAATTCACCTGTGCAGACGATACTCAGTGATTTCCATTTCTCCCCATTTCACCGGAACTGGGCTTCTAGTTTCCCTGCTATCCAGGTAATCATTTCAAAAAGAAGTCTTGTCACTTCTTCACTGCTCACTTCTCTTTGATTTGTTCTGGCTTGTTTTTTTGAGACAAGGTCTCACTATGTAGGCTAGGCGGGCCTCCTCCTGCCTCAGCCTCCCATATACATGAACCACCATGCCTAGTTAACTCACCTCGTTCTGAATTACAACTATCTACAATCAGGGCTTTTTACAAGCTCAGTTGTGTCCCTCCATGAATACTAACTCCCAATGCTACTATATTTAGAGATTAAGGACTTTAAAGAGATAATGAGAGTTAAATGAAATCAGAAGAGTAGGATCCTGGTCTAGTAGGACTGATGTCGCTAGGAAGAGAAAGAAACACCAGAGCTTTGTCTCAGCACACACTGAGGAAAGCCTGGGAGAGGACACAGCAAGAAAACAGTCTTCTGCAAGCCAAGAAGAGACCTCACCAGAAACCAGTCCTCATGACATCTTATCTTGAACTTCTAGCCCTTGCAACTTTGAAATATAAATGTGGTTGAATCTACCCAGACTGCAGTCTTCTATGGCAGCCTGAATAGACACGTGCATGAGTAGTTACTATCTGCCCTCCTCTTCCATCTCTCTGGCTTAGCTCTGTTCCACTCTCCTCTCCCACTTTGTTCCAGCCACACTGGTGACCTTTTCATTTCCTGTTCTTGGACAGTCACAAGCACATTCTTTCTCTCCTCCTTCAGGATTAGACTTTCTCTGATGACCTCTATTTGAATGACAAAACGTTCTCCTTTGCAGCTCATTTCATTTACCTCTTTTATTTCTCTTGACACTACTTGCTTGCCACTATAATAAATAATTAACATTTATTTTCATGTGTTGTCTGAATCCTCTAATTTTAGATTTCGTTCTGAAATCTCCTTGCAGATAGGGATTATTGACTGGTGTACAATCAGCTTAATGGGGACAGAATGGAGAAATGTGTGTATGAAAGAGAGGAAAGAGAGGAAGGTGGGAGAGACAGAGCCACAGAGAGAGACACAGAGAGACAGAATGAGGAAGAGAGATTCATACTGGGGACAGTTCCATCAAATTCTTTGACCAAGTTCCTTAGATGTCAACTTATAATTTCTATAAATTCTATAAATTCTAATAAATTCTTAAAAAATACTTAGAAGAATTCAAAGTGTAAAGAGGAGGTACTACTGCTGCCCAGCACTTGGTGCAAGGTCCGTCATAGAGTAGAGGCATTCTTCGCATAGCCATAATTTAGTGACTCCTCCACTACAAATGCTATCATCTGATTATCATCTGGAAACCTCACCACAAGAGCAGGGCCTGACGTGCTCACTGGATCTAGAACTGGCCCTGGGCACTCAAGAAACATTTGCGGACACAAGGGAATGAATTCTAACGTAGCAGAAAATCTATAAGCTCTCCTCTGATTTTTTTTTAGCTAATAAGCTTTTCTCATTTGCTTAGCTCCAAGCATAATGCTCAAATCCATTCACATACTAAAGCCACCATATTTTCATCTTTAAGAATAGGAAAACTCAGAAATTTTTACATAGCAGAATGGGAAAATATCACCACAAACTGTAGTAATGAACTTTTTTACATGTGTATTTTACACACTATCTAGAATCCACAAGGCAGGTCTATCAAAACTATGTTCTAAACTTTTGCTTTTTAAGTGAACTATTTTCTAAGACAATAGAGTTAACTGAGTTAAAAATATTGAGAAGAAGCTTTGTTTAAAACAAAAATTCTACCTAATTAATCCTAAAGTTTTGGGTTAGTTTTACTACTTTTGTTGGACTGTGTGTGTGAGATTTTTTTTTCCAGTTCTGGGGCAAATTCAGAGCCTTCCCACTGAGTTAATTTACAAACCCATTCATTCATGCATTTATATTTTGAGACAGGCCCTCACTAAGTCACTAAATTGCCCAGGTTGAGCCCAAGTTTATGATCTTCCTGCCTCGGCCTCCTGGAGATTTCCTTAGACTAGAAAGTTTGGTTTGGAATTGGTTTGTAATATATATCTGGTGGTCAGTTTTAAGGTAATTGCTTGTCTTCTGGCTGTCAGTTTAGAGTCTTTAATTCTCTATATACCAATGCCAAACCCACACCCACTGCCAGTCTCTAAATGCTCTCAAGTATCTCCACTAAAGAGCAAAAAAAATCAGTTGACCCAAGTCTAGGTAAGTAAAAATTAGTTGTGATTTACAGTTAAAATTATTAGTCAGGAAAAACAAATACTGGTCAGGTCAAGTGTGGTGGTGCATGCCTGTAACCCTAGTACTTGCTAGGCTGAAGAGGATGATCACTGTGAGTTTGAGGCCAGCCTGGGTTACATAATGAGTTCAAGGAACTACATAGTGAAAACCTGTCTCGAAAAAGACCCAAAAAAAAAAAAAAAAAGACAGAAAAGAAAAGAAAAAAGAAATTAATAAAACAAAAACTATTGGCCAAAAATATTATGCATTGATATTTCTCTATGGTTTCCTGTGAACTTTGGTTTTTTGGGGGTTTTGTTTTTGCTTTTGTTTTGGTCTTTGATACCAGGGATCAAACTCACAACTATGAACTTGCAGGGAGGCGTTTATGCAGCTGAGCTAAATCCGCAGCCTCTCCTGTGAACTTTGAATTCTAACCAAGAAAGCTGTATAATTGAGCCAGATCATTACATACATCTTGTATATAGTTGAGTAATGTCTCCCTAAATCCAGTAAAATGCCCACTGCGGTGTCCTTAATACACTAAGCATACAAATTTTTATGTGTTTTCTGTTTAGTTGTTTAAGCAAAATTAAAAACGACTCCTACACATTTGACATTTTTGAATTGTTATTTGCACAGCAAACATTTATTCAGTGTTAGCATTAAATCAATAGGAACACTAAAATAAAATAAATATACATTCCTTTAGATACTGGTTTTAAGTAAGAAAAAGAGCTGATTATTGCAGCTAGAATTTAGAGAGCTAAAGAAAAGGTGTGACAGAAAGGTTGAGGCTTTAGGGTGGTTGGACACATTTATGTTGCATGCTGGGAAAGTGGAGACAGTTAAAAGGTGGCCTCTCTTTGAAGACAAAAAAAGTAATATAAATAGATGAGGTACCTTTTACACCTGCCCCAGAGATAATTTTATATTTCTACATCCTTCTGTTAGTAGATCAGGAAGAGATCATAGTTGGAATTATTAGTGAGTAATGTAATTATTCCCAGAGGTTGTTAAATATCCCATCCAAGTTACCAAAAATTGAAATACAGTTAAATATGAAAATGTATACTATATACACTGGGATTACATGAATCTCCAGACCCCTGTTTCTGAAAATAGCTCTCTAAATATTCATAAATCTTAGTAACTTCTTAGTAAGACATCTCCTAAACAAAGTTTGACTGAACATAGAAATCTGAAATGCATAAAAACAGAACTTGGATATCTACTTTGACTCTCTGGAATTTATTTGGAAGCAGAAATGCCTCCAAAGTGGAAATTGCTTACAGGAAAAAAAAATCTCACAATGCTTTTACCTGGATAGGTTGGAAATGATGTAATAAAAGCACTATAATATATGCACATAAATGAGTGGGCAACTTATCCAAGGAGTGGCAAGGACTGAATTCTAGTAGAAAAAATAGTGTACATAACAGAGATTTGACCAACTGCCAACAGCTATTAATCTCTTCGTGACCTTTTAAATACATAGATGCCAAATAAAGCTTGTCATTTTATTCTGTCCCTCAAAGCAATACATTCTTATTTATGAAGTTATGAGAGAATAAAACATACTTTCTTAGACATGCAACATATACAACCTTGAGAAGATTTCATTCTTAAATATGAGAACATTGATAAATCAGTAGCCATATGTCTCAAGAATAATGGTTTAAGCCTGACCATAGTCTTCAAACTTAATGTGATTGTGATCCTTATTCATCTTGCCACGATCAACAACCCACATCACAGAAACTGTGGTATGCTATACATCTCCAACAGCCAGCATATTAACAAAAAGAGACTTCAAATAAAGATAGCATTGAATTGTTTCTGACGTAGAGTTATGACAGAAATTTCAAGATTAATATGGAATACTTTACATCTCACCCCAAAATAAAGCATTTGTGAAGTTTGTTATAGGCTGTAGCTACCTCAAGATTAGAGCATTCCATTGTGCTAACATCATTTTATAATAAACTTTCCCATGATGTGGCTTTACCAGGTGCCACCTAGCATACCTCAAATTTGTAACTTGGGAAGTTTTAAGGGAGATCATCCCTTAAAGTGATTTCCTCCTTAGGATTCCTATAATTCTACATATTACACACTTCAACAATAAAATACAACATGTTATTTATTATAACTTTTGAAATGAATGACACATATTTTCCACCTTGAAACATTATTTCAATAAAGTCTACATCAAAATATTTCTGTTTATCTGGACATGAACTGAAAAGCCATGGAAATAATAATTGACTCAAACAATGGTGTAATTGAATATCGTTATTTCCCACAGCAACCTCAATAAATATCCATAGTAAAAAGTGTGTGTGTGACTAAGAATTTAAATCATCAGCCAAATCAATAATTTCCTATTTTAAAATATACATGCTCAAAAAATATATGAAGATATAATTAATATCATTAATTATCAGGGAAATGCAAATTGAAATCACAATGAGCTATCACTTCATTTCTGTTAGGATCACTATTATTGGAAGACAAACCATAACAAATGTTGGTGAGGATGTGGAGAAAAGAAAATCTGTTGGCAAATCTGTTGTACACTGTTGGCAAAGATGTAAATTAGTAAAGTCACTATGGAAAATACTATAAAGTTTCCTTGAATACCCCCCCAAGATGGAATTATAATATGATTCAGCAATTCCACTTTTGTGTATATATATCCAAGGGAGATGAAGAGATAGCTGCCCTCCCATGTTTACTGCATTATTATTTATGATAGCAAAGATATAGAATCAATCCAAGTGCCCATCAGCTGAGAAAGAGGTAAATAAAACATAATGTACATTCACAATGGAACACTATTCAACTTTTAAACAGTAAAAGAAGGGCTGGGGATTTAACTCAGCGGCGCCTGCCTTGCAAGAGGATGGTTGTGAGTTCAATCCCCAGTACTGATAAAAAAAAAAAAAGAAATAAAAGAAATGCTATCACTTGTGACACATGAATGAACATGCACAACATTATACAAAATGAAATAAAACAGGCACAGAAAGAAAAATACTGTACAATCTCACTTATATATGGATTCTTAAATAGTTGAAGTTATGGAAGTAGAGACTTGAATGATGGTTACCAAACATTGGGAGTTGGGAGTGGAGTGTAGAGAGGATAGACAAAGTGTACAAAGTTTCATTTCTTCAGGAGGAATAAGTTTTCAAAATCTATTGCAGAATGTTCACCATGGTTAATACATTATATAACAAATATTCCAAATTTGCAAAATAGGGGTGAAAAATGGATGAGAGTCAAATTACACAGTCTCCTAAAACTTGCAAATATCAGATCTGTAGAGTGAAGATAAGGTGATAAAATTCATGATCCTCCTTCCAGGTTCAGACAATGAGATAGCATCAACCTGCTTGTAGCATTGTTTTTGTTAGGTCTGTATGTTGGTGAGAGCAAAAGGTAAATGAACCCAACAAAACCAGCATCATGAGCTAAGTTATTTCAGGCTAGCCCTTGTTAGTGTCTACTTGTGATAGTTTCTAAAATCAAAGCAACCAATACGATGGCTGCAGAAATATGGGTGGTAACTGACACTTAGAGAGCAACCAGCTGGGAGCTATATATTAATATGTGTAAGACTGGGAATGGAAAAAGAAGACAGACCCAGAAGATGCCAAAAGATGGCAAATCATGCACAGGGGTCAAAACCAAATCCAACTGAAGGACAGAGGCTTCTCCGGGAGGCCTCCTCTCATAGAACGGAAGACCCCCTCAGATTTATGGGTAGGTTTTGATGAAACTAGATGACTCCTGCCATCTGAGAGCACTGAAAGAGTCCCATGAGGGAGGCTAACCATTTAAACATGACAGTTTATAAGTGGTTCTGGCATCCTCAGGTATTCAATATGTAGAGTCAAAAACCACACACCAGACCTTTGGGCACCTGGACAGTACGTGCCACCCACAAAGACCCCTCCAAGCTCTGACATACTATCCCTGCCTCCAGTCCAGCTGTCAGACAGCCAGCTCCCCTTGTTGGCCACAGCAAAGCCAATTTGCATCAGCTGATTGCCGCTCCAAAGATTTTCATTCCATTTTTTAAGTGACATATTTAAAGGAACTGTTTTCATGCTCACTATCCAAAATTTACTTACTCAGTAATTCCTGACAAGTCCAGGCTTACAGACCATTGAATTCCCAAGGCCTGATTACTGAGTAATTCTTAAAATCTCATTAGTAGAATGTGACATTTGTCTAATGTCGCATCTAGCAATAAAAACAAAAAGACTTGATGGTGATAAACTACTAACAGAAACGTAAAGTTGGATCTTAAACAATAGGGTATTGTAAACGATACCTTCCCAAAAAGGTTCTCTCTGATAGCCATAGCCGAAGGAAAACATATGATAACAATAAATATGATTTCTGCAACGCCACAGTCCTTTCATCACGTGTTCCATGTGGAGATGATAAGCAATCGCTCTGCTCTGCATTTTTTGTTAAAAAATAAATTCTTCCTGGCAAATAATAAATTTATAGCAAGGGAATTTCTTTGTGACTCAAGCTTCCATTTCTTTAACTTACTGCTTTTAGGGACATAAATTCTATTAGTCTCTCTGTGGAAAGTTTGTTAGGGCAACTCAGAATCAGTAGGAATTGGTAAATGTCGTATAGTTTAAGAGGTAAATGTGCAATTCACTGTAGAAGCTTTTCAGCTCTCTGCAATCTTCCCAACCATTTCAGCCCAATATGTGAATTCATAACTACTTCAGTCAACACTAGATTAGGCAATGGCCCCCATTAATTCATTATATTTGGATAAAGAAAGATCAATTGAAAAAAATAACACAGCGTGCAAAAAATGTGTATATCATGTCAGGCATCTGTATATGTATTTCAAAATACCATGCCCTTATTTACATTTTAGAAACTTTTTCATTCTTAAAACCATTTCAGCATTAAAATAGATTCATTCTTTCAGTGTTTGAGTACAAACAGAGCCTGTATGATAACAGAGATACTTCTTGTACATAGTTTATTTGTCTTAAGCAAACACTTCAATGATTTTTAAGACCTTGTCTAACAATTAAGTATTTTCTTTCAAAAGAAAAAGATGCATAATTATATAAGAAAACCAAATTATTCAAGTACCAGAGTGGAGCTTGCTGCCTATAATTCTGTAGTAATTTTGTGACTCTGAGCTGAAACAACTTTAACTTTCATCCTTTGTTGTTGTTGTTTAGAGTATTTTCTATGGACAATGATGGTCTCTGAATTGTCCCTGCACTGCAGTGATATTAGCTTAAAACTGGGAGTGTGCATTTAAAAAGTTTATAGTAATTTCATAGATAAATTCTTTTGCCTGTTGAATCTAATAACAAACATTAAATGCTCACATTTTGCCTGATTTGTGGTGCTTTTTAGTCTTAATTTTTCTAGAAATACATTTTACATTTTTGGTATATTTTACTGATTAGAGATCTAAAAATGTGTCATTTGCCACAGATATTTTGAGAAACCCTTGTCTAAATTATAAAGTGACCTGGATATTAAACTAACTACTTTGTGAATTAAGTTTAGATTTTATACATATACTTGCCCCCCACACACACACGCACACACACACACACATCCGCATGTGCATGTGCACACACACACAAACACCCACACACATACACAAAGTCCTTATCTATGTAACAAAACAGCCAACTCAGCACAAGCTCACAGCTCAGTGAACTCATTCCCTCAGTCTCTCCAGATGTGCCACAGCTGAGGAGATTGTTCAGGAATAGGTATTGTTTGATTGAATGATTGAAGCAAATGGATTTGTTAGGCTTGGTTCTTTTTTTTCTTTCCTTCCAAATTTCCCTCCCTCTTATCCTCCTTCCTGCTGCCTTTTTTTTTTCTATCTAGGGACAGAATCATTTTTTCTCTCTTTAAAGTTAAACCAAGTACCCGCATTCATATAGACCAATAAAAATATATCAGTAAAACTCAGTGAGGCAAAAGGAGAAAAAGAGTTTAGAGATACCTGGAGAAAGAGAAAGAACATTGGCTGGGAAATGCAAGTATATTAATATCTAGAGACAAGTGTCTACAACAAACAGAAGTATTCCTTCATGATTCCAAAGGGACATTTTTCTGAAACCTTTTATCTATATGTTTTTATCACTCTTCTTAGTGTTCACCCATGAAAATCCAAAGAAATGTCTTCTAAAAGTCATTAGTGAACATTCCTTTAGACACTTTTGGGAAGAGAACTGATCAGATCATTTCCCTTCTGTCTCTCATAACCTCAGCTGAACTATTGGACATCTCAAAACTTTCATTGGGCCCAAGTTATTCCTCAGAATATGGGTGTGAAATATGGGTGATTAAAAATAGGACCCCAAAACAACCATATTTCCTCTCCACCATACTGCCCCTTTATGGGTACTCAAGACAATGCAGATTTGTTCTGCCTCACCTGTGTCTAATGTTAGACACATGCCCGAGAATCTCTGACAAATTTTGTGTTTCATTTCACAACCAGAAAAACGTACTGCCCAAGCTTATGAGAAAACACAGAGAAATGAATCTGTACCCCTGAAGCTCTGCAATTCATTCTCCTTCTTTGTTCTGAAAACTGAATTCCCTGGGTTGGGGTTTCATACTATAATCTTCTCTGGTTTTTTATACTGCACCCCCCCAACACACACTCCCTACTACACACACACACACACACACTCACTCACTCCCCACCACCAGCAGCACCAACTCCTCCCTACCCCTTCAGGCTCTTTGGCTCCAAATCAGAACAACTTGCAAGTGGCCAGGACCAGGTTCCAAAGCTCCTATGTTTCCTATAGATTTTCCTTCTTTCCCAGATTTTTCTAAACCTCAGGCTTTGTAGGAGGGCATGCACCTCCAGGTGGGGTTCTGACTGTAAGTATTGTGCCTGGGCCCCTACCCCTACAGCAGAAGTTTATTTGAAGTATGTTACTCTTTGCCTGCTTCTTAACTTGAGGCCTGATAGTCTTACGATGTCATTTTTTTCCCCTACTGTAAATCAAGGGACAGCTGTCTTTGGAATAAATTCCAAATAGTTGGTCTGGAAATGAACTTGGCAGTGGGTCCCTCCTCCATTCTGGCTGACATTTCCCCATTAATTTCTTTTTCTCTTTCATCCATTCATTGGCTGATGAGTCTATAAATACACCTCATCTGCTTTTACTTTGCTTTTTAAGAATAAACTGATACCAAACACACTGACTTAATTACTT
This sequence comes from Dolichotis patagonum, assembly GCA_004027295.1. Taxonomy (NCBI): domain Eukaryota; kingdom Metazoa; phylum Chordata; class Mammalia; order Rodentia; family Caviidae; genus Dolichotis; species Dolichotis patagonum. Next base: position 29,751 of record PVJX010008053.1, read on the forward strand.
CCACAGGCAAAGCATAACAAGTTTAAATGTTGTCACAATATAGTTTTAAAACTTGACATTGTTAATTATGCCAGCTGTGATAAAACTAGGAAATGAAAATCTTAATATGAATATGTAAATGAGTGATTCATCTGAAAAGGAATTTTTAACATTAATAAATGAGAATATCCAGAAACCTATTAAGCAAAAAAAGGGAGTTGCACAGGAAACTGATAAGGCGTTTGGTAAGGAAGCAAGGAAACATGGCCCTCATCCTTCTTGGTCATTGTACGTCTGAAATTGAGCAAGTTAGCGCTCCTAGATTCAAGTCAGATTAGGCAGAGCATTGTCCCAGTCCCATTCCTGAATGTCCATGTTATGAGGCTGCTGTTGATCACATAGGGCCCCCGCAGAAAGGGAGATGCAGGACAAATTTTGATTCATTCCCAGAAGACGGTAGGTTTTAGAATCTACTTCTGTGATGCAGACAAGATTTAAAAAAAGGATAAGGAATCACTCATATGTTTTTGATATAAAATTACTTCTTTCAAAACTTTTCATTGAGATGGTATGGCTGATAAATTTCAGATAACACTAGCTTATTGGTATAAATTAATATTCTGAATTTTGTAGACAAATCCTTGTTTTCCTGAGATAGTCTCATATAAAGTGCATCACTGACAAAAAGGAGAAATGAACATTACTTTTTTTGAATGAGAAATCAATAGAAAATTTCTTAGACGTAGAATTATTACAATGCTACAGTACACACACACACACACACAAGAACCCCACATGAATATAGCTGATAATATACTTTGAGTCATAGGTAAAAAGTAGACATATCAAAAAGATTTAAGTGAGCCAAAAGAAAGAAAGTCTTACAGATGGCCAAATGATTTTGGCATTGATGGAGAAGTACAGGAAAAGCGATGATCACATATTTTACTATTTCTACAAGACTAATTTAAAATGAATATGATCTTACTGTAAACAATTCAATTTTGGCAATATATAAAAATGGCAGGAATGCATTCATCACTAGGGAAGTTTGCTATAAGAAACCGTGAGAGAATTTATTTTCTTTGAAAGGAAGATTCCCTTTCTTTAAAATAAAAGAAGAAAACCGTCTATGACCATAGTTTTAAAACTTGGAGAACCACTAGTCAATGCAAAAACCAGACTATGCATTTTTACATAAATATCTTACTCTTCATGCAACAATTCAACATTAGGTATAATTCTGAGAGCTTGATATACGCATAGTCCTCAGCTGTCATGCATTCAACATTCTTATCATGTGTGGACAGCTATAAACTATTTACTGTCCACCAAAACTAGCATTTTGTACATAAGTTGATGAACAATCTTTTTGAAAGACCCTCTGGTGGCATCTTGTCAGCTAACAATTTAGTTTGGCAGAAATGCTGTCATGCAGACAATACTATGGGTTCACAAAACTACTTAGACTCTCCCCTGAGCACAAGGGAAAACGTCCATCTCCAACTTCTTTCATCTGGATGGCATGTTGTGACAACTGATAGCCAATGGATGTGAGCAGATGTGATGTATGTACTTTTATCCTTGACCCTTTAAAAGACCTGTCAGATTCTCCCCATTCTCTCTGTTTGCTCATTTGTTGCTGAATATAGTAGATTTGGCACAGGCCTCCCAGACAGGTCCTAATGGGTGGCAGAGCTGCTGAGAACTGACAGGACCCCTGAGCTCCATCTTAAAGAAGGGTAGCCCAAGCAAGACCAGCTTCATCGCTTTGTGAATAAAGTAGTTAAATCACTGACACCTGGACATTGTTGGTAACAACAGTAATTAGCAATAACTGCACTCAACATATAAGCCCGTGGATAGAGGAATCCAAACAAAAAATCAGTATTGGTGTAATTATTTAACTATTTTATTGCAATTTGTCATTGTTTTCTACTAAAATTATGGAAAATATAAGCATAAAGATAAATATACTATTGGCAAGAGTATTATGAACTTAATACAATCAGAAAAAGATGAAAATTACTAGTCAAATTGAAAGTGATGAATTTTTAACCAAAGCCAGACTCTCAAATACGTTGTTGACATCAGTTGCAAAGAAAAATAAAATTACAGAACATGTGTGAGATGCTAAAAATTAAATCTTTCATATAATGTGACTAAAAAGTAAAGTTGACGTAGAAATAGAATCCTCCACTGCCACCCCTCACCTTTAAGTTTAAATCCTTTGTTTTACTATCTAATAATCAACTTCTGAGCCTGTGCTCAGGATCAAAGGTATAAAAGTTCCTATTTCCTAGTTTTGAAATATGAGAAAATTAAAAATCAGATAGGCTGTACAATTTCCCCCAGTCATGTTAATGAATAATAGAACTGAGATTCGTTCCAACATTTGCATCCACATAAAGTCTTGTTCTTTTTATTATACCTCACTGCCTCTCATCTCTGTAAAAATCTGGGTGTCTGCCTATCTTTGAAGAAGAAAGCATATAAAATGATCTTGTGGCGCCCCCTTTGATTGTAGGATGAAACTTTTTAATCTTGTGAATGCAAGAACCTTGTGAAGTCTGCCCCTTGGCTACCCAGTGGATGAGTGCCCAGAGATATGCTCGCTACGGTGTGCTGCCTCCACAAACAGCACTACTCCTATGAAGTATTTCCATTAATTTAATGTGGAAAATAAAGTTATAACAACATTAAAGACTATGCTACAGTCTCATGCTCCGTACTGTTGGCAGAAACCTTGGCCTCTGTCCCAGAATTCTGCCCCAACTGGCCATGTCTCAGAGGAAAGAATTCTTCCCATCTCTTTACAGCAGCCCATTCTGCTTAACTCAGACCCCCACAGAGAGGAGGTGAGGAATACAAAATGTTTCCAAAGAGAGAACTGGCAAACAGAAAGCCTGGTGGTGTCCTACCTCTTGAAAAGAAGAAAAAAGCTAAATTATTTATTAACATCCTAATGACTCTTAGCAGAACGTCATGAAGGCATCCTTTGTTACCACTGCTATGGCAAAGGAAATGTATACAAAACATTTCAACTGGAAAAAATCTTTTTCACCAACAAGCCGACAACTTTGACCTTATGTTGTATTTTGAGACTCCACTTTTATAATAACTCAGGTTCACAGTATTTTGGATTCAGTAAAATGCATATGAAGTGGTCAGACTTTCGCTTGTCGATAATATCAATGCAAAAATGAACTTTAGGAAAGTTCCAGATATTCATGCTCCTTTGTTCCCAACACTAATTCTATGACTACAGTTCTGTTAAGACATTGGCACAACGGATGCTTCCTGTGAGGACTTCTCTGCCATGCCACCCATAGCACTGCTGTATGGTCTTGCACAAGGGCAGAAGCAGCCCAGTTGGAGAAATTGAGTCTCTCAGAGTCATTTCAGAAGCTGGGGCTATGTGCAGTTCAGGGGCCCAGTGCCAAAAGCAAGCCCTCTGGCTCATTCACCTCCCTGCAAACAACCCAGACCTCCCTGTTAATGTTCTGTGTTTAAAAGTGGAAAATCATGAGGAATTGAAAGTAGGAGAAAGGGAGGAGGATCTGAAGATGGATATTCATATCAGCATAAGAGGAATTCATTGACGAAAGCCTGCTGTTTCATTTACTCTTGAAAAGATAGTTGGGCATCCTGGGACATATGCTGAGGTTTTCAAGTCATAGAAAGTTGGGACATTATTGGGAAGTGTGTGTCCAACAAGAGATTGTATAATCTAGACTGGGGCATCTCCAACTCCAATTTGTGTGAGTCACTGAAGGATCTTACCAACATATCAATTCTGACAATAGATTTGAGGATGAGGGGATGCTGCGATACTGTCTTTCTAAAAAGCTTTCAGGCAATAAAGTTGTAGAAAGAACATAAAAGTCCAAGATCAGAAAACAGAAACTGGGAAAGCTTGGGCTTCAGAGTTTTTCTCCATGAAATGGAGATTAAGTACTATCATGTCAGATTACTGTGAACATTAAATAACATCACATCATTTACCTGGCACATACAGTCCCATTCATTGACTGTATTATTTTGAACACTGGGCTGACTTTCAAAAAACTGTTGCCTTTTGTTACGTTGTTTTTTTTTAAAGTGAGGTTAATGAGTATGAGATGAGGTGAAACACGTGGAAGCAGAGGTGGGCAGGGGATAAAAAGAAAAGCTAAACTGGAAAGAATAAAAAGAGAGGTCCCCACTTATCCTTTGTTTACATTCAGAGACAAACTCATGCAGTCACAGATGCATCTCTGTGAAATTGTATTAGGAGAGGTATTTCCTGGAGAAGATGAGGGACATGTTTCACAGTTTCTTCCTTTTTTATTACAAAAATAAAGGCATGGAAGAAAGACTGCTGCTACCAGATTACCACATGGATTTACCGTCATATTTGTGATTCTAACAGAACATTTCCCAGATGGGGATAACACAGACTTATCAATTAAATAAATGAAAGTATACCAAATGACTTTTACACAGCCTTAGAATACTCCACCAAAATTTAAGCCTAGTGCTTAACAATTAACTTTTCCCCACCTCCCTGAACTATAGATAAAATGAGCTCACTTATGAAAATAATATATTAAACTTATTTCTAATTTAATAAGTATTTATTGAGCATTTACTATACTGGGCTATGTACCACTCAGCTGGAATACATCAGTAAATCATATAATTGTTGCCCACAAACAGTACAAATATAGTTAAGAAGCCATGCATACTAACAAAAAAATTGAAATATATTTTAGTAACTATAACAGAGAAAATCACACTGCATTATGAAAACACAAGTGAAGAATATTCAGAATAGTCTTTGCTCCAGGTGACTTAAAGGCTAAATATAGAATGTGATATGTGTGTGTTAGAATTTGGGGGAGGGGGTTAGGTTAAATTAGTTGCTAATATGAAAGGAAGTGCTGTACTAATTTCCTCCTGACAACAATCAGCTGAAGTTACACAGTGGATTCTCCTTCTAGATGGGAGTTACATTCTCCACTTACTGCCCTTTTCTGTGTTTCTTACAAGCACACACAGGTACCACTCATCCACCTCGTCGGTGTGTCTATATGAGTTCCATTTTCTACTCCTGACTTATGAGGAGGTGGTAAAGAAACAGGATTCTTCCTTGAAGATAGATAGATGAGAGAGAAATGAAAAGTAAGAGTAAAACCACTTTTTAATAATCTCCCACATATTCACCATTTGGAGAAGTTCCATCTGATATCACTTTCTTTCTGTGAAGCAGTTTCTTTTATTTCTTATAGTGATGCTCTCTTACCCTTTATGATCTGAAAAGGATTTTATTTTGTCTTCATCTTTGAAAGATGTCTTCATTGGGCATAGAATTCTAGATTGGCAGTTTGAGTTCTGCTTTGTTTTGTTTTGTGTCAGCCCTTAAAAAATGACCTCTTGTTATCTTTACTCTGCCTGGTTTATGACTAGAAGCCTGCTGTAATTCTGTGTTCTTCTGCACATAATGTATCTTTTTCCCTCTGGCTGCTATTTAGATTTCCTCTTTGGCATTGGTTTTAGAAATTTAATTATGATGTGTCTGACTATGGTTTTCTTCATGTTACTTCTTTTTGGAGTTTGTTGAGCTTCTTAGATCTTTGGATTTACATTTTTCATAAAATTTAGACAATTTTGAACCATTACTTTCTCAAATAGTGTCTCTGTTTCTCTCCATGTCACATTTGTGAGACTCTAACTTATACATGTGTTGCATAACTTAATATAACCTCAGAGTTCATGGGGAGGTATGAGTATGTGTGTCTTTGGTCTGGTTTTTAAATTTTTTTTCTTTTTGTTAAATTTTATTTTAAAAATAATAAAACCCAACAAAACAAAACAGAATAAATCCAATCAAAACAAAGCAGTGAAATTGGTACAGAACTTTGAAGCAGGATAGTAGGAAAATAACAGTGGCTACCATAGTATATCTTATCATCACAACAGTTGTCTATTCCATCAGATACAGCAAAATCAAACCGAAACAAAACAGGATAAAAAACAGTCAAAACAGAACATTGAATAAAACAAAACAATTAATCAGAACAAAACAAAGCAGTGAGAACAATATTAGATTTCAGAAACAAAATAGAAGGAAATCCTGCATATTTGCTATACTACACACTTGTTATTCTCCCTATAGATGCTCGGACCACTGGCCACAGGCCTACAAAGTCAACCAAACAATAAAAGTACTCAGCTTCCCTCTGTACCTCAGTTGTTACCAACTCAGCCTGTCCTCTGATCCAGCCAGCTGCCCATGGGGTGGAGGTGGGGTCCAGTTGGTGATTCTCAGCCTGAGCGCTGGTAGGCTCTCCAGAGGCACTATCTGACTTTTCCTTGAATAACCTGCACAGCTTACCAGAAAAGCTGGCTAGTTGGCTTGTTGGTTGGCTCCTCCCAGTCCCAGCATGGCCCAGTCTTTCTTTTTAACCTACGCCTCATTTTGAATAATTTCTATTGCTATGTGATCTTCTCTTCTATATCATAGAATAGGCTGATAATCTTATCCAGTCTTTTTTTGAGATGGGGTCTCACTATGTAGTTCAGGCTGGCTTTGAACTCACCAAATAGCCCTAGCTAGCCTCAAATTTGTTGCAATCCTCCTGCCTCAGCCTCCCTCGTGCTGAGATTGCAGGTGTACACTACCACACTGGACAGTATTTTTTATTTCATATATTTTTTTCTCTGTATGTTCCATTTGAGTCTTTTAAAATCTTTTGTTTCTATTTATCATATTTATGTTTTGTTTTATATTTTTTAAATACATAAACTTTTTTTTTTGGTACCTAGGATTGAACTCAGGACCTTGCGCTTGCCAGGCAGGTGCTATACCGCTGAGCTAAACCCCCGGCTTGTTTTATATAAAGTTAAGTGGCCCTGAAGCAAGGCCAGCAGATTGCTGTAGCTGCTGGTTTCAAACAGGAGCCTAAAGAGAATTCTTTCTGTGGTCTGTTGGCCATTTCAGAACTTTGGAAATGGAATGGTCAATTCATCAGAAAGAAATAGCAGGTGAGTATGGCGGACTTTCAGGGGCCTGCAGGGGAGAGACCCTGGTGCCTCGGGACCTGCATGGTGCGGTTGACTCTGGGTGCTGAGAGAACAAGGAGCTCCTCCCCTCTCTGGGGGGCGACTGAGAGTGTGGCTGACTTTTGGCAGCCGGAAGGAGAGAGACCGTGGCACATCAGGACCTGCACCGTGCGGTTGACTTGGGGTGCTGGGAGAACAAGGAGCTCCACCCCTCTCTGGGGGACAACTGTGATCCTGCCTGCGTGTGGGCTGAGAATCAGACATCTCATGTCGTCCTGTCCCCCATCCCGTGTTCCCCTTCCCCCTCTCCCCTGCCTAGCAAGTGGGAGCCAGTGAACTACACATCTTGTGAAAAGATTGGCTATGTTATTTAGTATGAGCTCTCCACATGCAAGGATAAGGACAACCATTTGGAAGAAAACAAGAGACAACATGACAGATAGTGAAGATCTCTGGTTGTCTAGCTTTGAAATTTATGTTTTCTTACGTCCCATTCTGTTCTGTTTTGTTGTGTTTAATTTTGCTCCCTTTTAAAATAAAAAAAAGAAAAAGAAAAAAATATTTAAAGTTAATCATTTCTCATTCTGTCTCTATTAATTTTCTATTATTATAAATCATGTTTTTATATTTCTTGGCATATGTAATAATTACTTTTTGAATTACTGTATAGGTATTATGAATTTTATTTTATTAAGTACTATTTTTTTTATATTCCTTAAAAAGTGTTAGATGTGTGGAAATTTAGCTCAGAGCCTCAAGTGCTTGCCTGGTAAGTGCAAGGTGATGAGTTCAATCCCCAATAAGAAAAAAAAATGTTACATTTTGTGGCAAATCAACTTGATTCACAAGAAGCTTGCTTTTCAACTTCATATAGTGGTTCCAGAGAAGTTTTTATTCTAGGACTAATGTTTCCCTACTACTAAAACATGATCCTTGTAAGAACTTCTCTAAAAGCCCTATGTATTTTGAAGTTTCTTTTGCTCAGACTAGTAGGAATGTGAACCTCTATAAGCTCCTAGTATTGTTCAGCTTAGTGATTTCTGGCAGTTCTTTTCTTATTCTTGACAGCTTCTTTACATACATGTGCAGACTGATAATGCTTTGCCAAAGACATGCAGTGAACTCTTTACAGATCTCCAGATATCCCTTTCCAGTGAATTCCCTCTTTGTGGTAATCTGCCTTGCAAATTCTGGCCTCTTCCATCTCCCTAGATTATTTAGTCCTATTTTCTAAATTGAGCAAGGGGCTCTACTTTACTTACTCCAAGGGGCAGTGTGCTGAAAACTGCCTTCACATGTAAGATGTGGCAACTGCCGAGCTCACCTCATTCATTTTCCTATTTATTCAGAGGTATTAAATTTTTGTTGTCCAGTGTCTGACATTTTGGCTGAAAACTGTTTACAATGGGAAGGCCATTGCTGTAACAGTTAGTTATTCATGGAGTTGTGTGGTTGTTAGAAAATGAGAGCAAAGAGAGCATTTCAGGTAGGGATGATCTATAAGCCAAAGCAAATAGGTGAAAAACAGCAATCACGAGTATCAGGAAATAGCCATCTAGGGTTGCTACAACATAAAACTAAACAGTGAAAGGATTTAAGGGCAACCTATGCTAGAAAGTAAAATGTGAAACTGGTGCTGGAATCTAGAGACAAAATCTGGGACTTCTGGGGACATGTAATTAGGACTAAGGAACAGAAAGAAAAACACTGGACAAGGAGTTAGGAGATGATATAAATTCTAGTCTATTTTTGGCTATGTAATCTTGAACAACTTTTTTGTGCTTCAGTTTTCTCATTTGCAGAATGAGAGGCCTTCCCCAATTCTTATCTAAGACTACACTTCAAGGAAAAATTTCTATACTTGTGTTTAATGAATCCCACACATCTGTCTAGGATCTTTAGAGAAAATAGGTTATTAATGTCACATATTTACTGGTCACCTACTTCACAACAAGATTTGCATTCAAACCTTTATATATATTATCTTTAATCCTTATACTCTCCTGCATCTCACTAGGAAACAGAGAGGTTAACAGCTCACCAAAGTTTATCAAACTAAAAACGGTGATGCCAGGACCTGAACTTGGGTCTACTGCATTTTGTTGACCACGTTGTGCTGTTTCTATTCTGGGGCCAGGCATCCAAATGTCTTTAAAGCTTCTTGGAGACCTTGAATGTGCAGCCAGCATCAAACCATCAACCAAAAAGTTAAAAGCAGGTTTGAGATAGCTACCTTAGTAGTAACAAATAACATTTTCAACAGTACTCCTCTCTCTGCCTTTCAAAATTATTTTTATTAGCATATTGTTGCAGTACATAATGATTACCTTCATTGTGGGGAGTTGGTACAGGTATGTAACATATCTTCATTTTTTGTCCCAAACCCCTCCTAACCCTCCCCATTCCTTCTAATTCTTGACCCCTTTCCCATTTACAAAAGCTCTACTTCCATTTTTTATTGTTTTTTTCATCCTCTTTTCCAACTTTCCTCTCCCCTCTCCCTCTTGTTCCCTTTCTCATTTGAAAAAGATCTCCCTACCTCCTATTATCTTTATTTTGCTCATTTATATTTTAGGTTTTTCATGTAAGAGAAACCATACAATATTTAAATATTGCATCTGATTTATTTCACTTAATATTATGGTTTCAAGATATATCCATTAAGCTATGAATGCCTCAAATGTATCCTTCTTTGTGGCCTAGTACTTCTCCATTGTGTAAAAATACCATATTTTCATTATCCATTCATCTGTTGACAGTCATATAGGCCTCTACAAAAAAATTACATGACTCAAAAAAGAAGATCAAATATAATATCAGAGAATGGGGTTCTCTTATGATCCTGGATAAGCAGAACCAATATAGTCAAACTGGCTATCCTTTCAAAACTTACATATAGATTTAATGCAATCCCCATCAAAATACCAACACCATTTCTTACAGAACTAGAAAAAAAATCCTAAAATTCATATGGAACAAGAAAACACCCAGAATAACAAAAGTAATTCTGAGTAACAAAAGCAAACCAGGGAGCATCACAATCCTGTATCTGAAGTTATATTACAAAGCTAGAGTGATAAAAACAGCATGGTACTGGCTCAAAAACAGATGTGAACCAGTGAAACAGAATAGAGGAAACAGAAACAATACCAGGCACATTCAGTTGTTTGATCTTTGACAAAGGGGACAAAAACATACATTAGAGGAAAGGTAGCCTCTGTAATAAAGGGTTCTGGGGAAAATTGAATATTCACATGCAGAAGACTGAGTCTAGACTCATTATGTCTCACCATATTCTAAATGAAAATCAAAATGGACCAAATCTACAAATGTTAAAACACCATATACTGGGAGGTACCATGTTTAGAACTTTTAAAGACACAGGCATAGGTACGGACTTTCTGTACCTCAGTGACACTGACACAAGTAATAATACCAAGAATCAACCAATGGGATCTGATTAAAAACTACACTATAAAGGAAACAAACAACAGAGTGAAAAGACAACTTACAAAATAGAAAATACTTTTGCCACTTTTTCCCTTTTCTGGAAAAGAATGAATTTCAGAAGGAATCTGTTTAGTTCAACAGATGGTCAGTTGTACAATTTGCTTTGTGCTTTTTCGCAATGGTAGAAATTTACTGGAAATATGTTGATATTTATTAATGTTGGAGCAAATTGACCCCACATTTTATGTAATTAGATTTAGAGCATAGACTGATGTCAGTACAGTTAAGATTTTATTATAATCATAGCAACCATTGAAACCTTACTAGGATCCATGTACTTTGCTGAGCATTTTACTTTTATTATTTCCATTAATTTCTGTAAGAGCCTCATGAAATAAGTACAGTTATCATGCCTGTTTTACAGAAAACTACCACCTGCAGTTATGCAGTGGAGAATCCAGAAATGAGCCCAAGCCATCTAGCTGAAATTCCCAGCTCATTGTGGAATTGTTTCTCTTCTTGTAGTGGCTCCTGGAGAGGAAGGGTGGGCATGTTGTTTTTCAGTTGTGAATAGTGAAATGGGTGGGGGGCAAATATAAACACTAAAAGTGTTGTCCTATTATTCTTTTAAAAGGTAGACTAGAACAGAGAAGGAAACTCTTGATTCCCTGCAACCAAAGCTCTTACATTCTTTTGGTCTCTTGTAGGTGAAACCTCATTTTTGGCACACGGGTCATTGCTCAAAAGCAATGCCTTCCTTTATCTTTTTGATCTGTGTGTGGTCTCAGTAATGTATGTGTGTTATGGGCCATGCCACAAATCTGGCTTTCCCTTCACTAGTAATGATTTTACTACACAGACCATGTGAACATGAAAAGCTAGGAACAAAGAGAAACTTTGACTAGCAGCATTGTTTTCACGGCTAAATGGGCTCCATGATGTATCACCCATTGATAAGAAAAACAACTTTAAACCATTTTCTTTAGGTATGAGAATCACCAATGTCTAAATCAAAGAGGAGTACTTAAAGATCTAGGGAGATGTGAAGCCAACCAAGGTTTGGGCCATAATATAGCAACTTCCATTCAAATTTCCTGGAGATTCTCAATTGTTGCAGGCAGCTGAGTTAGTTAAAATTATTATAGGCAGTGAGACAGGGCTAGGTCCTCAATAGAGCCAGTGCAGACACCTGGAAACTGCCAGGAAGCTGATGCCTCCTGCTGTGGACCAGGCCTCAAGACGAAAAGACCATACAAATGCACCCATATCCTAAATAGTTCCCATCCCCTTAGGGAAGAGTCACTGCTCCTTAGGAATGCCTGCTTTCTATGTGACTCTCTTCCCCATTTGTCCCTAATGTAATCAATTTTACCTGAACTATTGATCTTACTGGCTAACTATAGTTATGTCCCACCTTAGGCCCATCTGCCTTGAGAGATCCCAATCTTCCTCTGCCTTGAACCCATGGTTTTACTTTATAAAAGTCCCTGGAAAAGACAGAGTCCTTGGCAACCCCACTTGGGACCCCTTCTGTCTCTCTTCAGACAGAAGTTTCTCTCTCTCAATAAATATATTCTACTGTTCACCTCCGTTGTTCCTAAAATTCATTCTTCGGTTTTAGAGAACGTGAGCTCACAGACACAGTAGGTCAGGAGTTTTATTCTCCTGTATCACAATGAGCAAGTGTCTCAGTGCATAGATCTCTTTTATAAAATAAATAATTTTGTGGAAAGCAGTTTTTCTCTGGATAGGCCTTGATTATCTTACAGGTAGCAGGCTTTCTAGAACTTCTCGGAACAAATTGATTTCTCTACTGCATGAGAAAGGACTTTACATTTCTAAGAAAAAAAGGTAGGGGAAAGTGTGGCTTACTGATTAGGATATCTTTCCTAGTAGACTTCAATCACAGATTTTCTTTTCCTTCAACAAGGTTGGAAATAATAATAGCATTCATGAGAAAAATGTATAGATGCTCCATTGTTTGTTTCAACTTCCCTCAAACAAAGAAAAAAACTCTTTTGCTCAAGCTACTGTGAAACATGAAAAATAACAAACATATTCCATGCATACCCACAGCTCCAAGATAAAGGAACTAACAAAAACAGCAGAAAAGAAGGTTACATCCAACATAATAATAAATTGGAATTAGTCCAGAATTAACAATGGATTAAACTTATATTTTTATCATTTTTTTCTTTTAAGAACCTTTTACCCAAATCTAAAGGTTATTTATTCTCTAAGCCCTTGAAAGTGGAGTATTACCACCAGGAATAATCAGTATCAGAATTATTGTGGAAGGAATTTCCTCACTGCACAGGACTTTGGACTAAATGAGTCTGGATTCTGAGTGGGAGATGTCCAGTTTGCAGATGAACAGGTCCATCTAAGGACTCAGGACCTGACCTAGGGCCATTGACAGAGTTCCTGAAGTGAAAACATCTTGTAGTCCCATTCAGCAGAATGTTCTAGAGAACATTTACACCTTGAGGGGAACAAGTAGAAGTAGGGTCCTAACCCATCCCCAAGACTGTGCTGCAGGTTTTTAGCATTCTTTCTGGTCTGCATTGAGAAGATAGATTTGGGGTCTCATGCATTAAAAGTGGGTTTAATTTACAGCAACATTAATGAAGATTATATATTTTCAGTCAGTCTTTACTATTGCAAAGACAAGATGGCACAACTAGCCATTCGCTGAACTAAAAAGATCCATAAGGAGGTGATTCTATTTTTAAATTTAATTTTAAAGGGAATAAAACAACAATAAAACAAATATAAACAGTGATAAGACAGTAGGATGTGATTCGTGAATGCATCTTTTTCTGCAAAATTAATACTTATCTGCCCACTAGCCCCTGTAGGGGTTAAGGTGTAGTAAAGTTCACATCACGGTTAGCTGGATATAGGTCACAATCACAGTGTATCAGAATTGGCACTCCTCTAGCAACGCACGACTTTAAATCCAAAGATCCTACTCGACAGTTTAGAACTATTTGTTGGGTCTCTAGCTTAATGAGCGAGTCCAAAAAAAAGTGTTTTCTGACTGCCACAAAACACCCTGGTGCATCTGGCCCCAAAAGAGACTCCCCAGTAACTGCTGGGTCAGCCCTTGCCTGACTCTGGCACTTTCACAGCTAGATTTCCATGGGCTGCTTTGCAGTCCCTATTAGCACATCGGAGAGGAGGAGAGGAGCTGCTCTCAGCCAAGGCTTACGAACAGGACTGAGCTGATTTAAATTACCCACACTAAAACTTGAAAGTCTCTTACTACCATCACATGAAAATTTATTTTAAAAAAACATTAAAAATTATTATTAAAATTAAAATCTGAATAGCTCACATAGGTTCTCAATAGATAATGTGAATTTTACAACCTACTCCTTTAATAAACATGGAACTTCCCAATCCTACCTGATTTTGCTGCCACCAAAGCATGACAGTTGGCAGCTGCAAGCCTAAGAAAACACAATTCATCCTCATTTTCTCATGTAGACAATGCACAGGCTGGGAGGGCAGTGGTAAGTGTCCATGTGGCTGATGAGAGCTTTCCTGTATGTTTCATCAAAACTGAAGCCAAGTCCAAAGATTAATATCCAGGAAATCACAATAGACAGTGACTTTCCAACATACAAATGCCCATCGCTTTAAAACCCTGAATGGAATTGATGATTCCCCCCTGCCACACCTGAAGTTATTTGTTCAAAAGGAATACGGGGGAAACTATCTTTTTTTTCTCTTGTTTTAAGAAGCAATTGATACATAGGACAGGTCACAATTAGTAGGGAAGATATACTGCTAGCACACAATAGTATTGGGACAACACAAGAGTAAATAAAAGATGTGATTTTTGTGATATTTTATTTGGCTGTCACTGGCAGCAATCAGAAATAACAAAATTAAAACAAATATAGTTGTTATTGATAAGAGTGGTCCAGGGTCAAAGCGCTGAACCAGTTCTCTTTCTGGTACTTTCCTGCTACTCAGCCAGTGACATATTAAACTGCAACATCACTTCTACATTTCCTAGTCACATGTCACATTCTCTCTCTCTCTCTCTGTCTCTCTCTCTCTCTCTGTCTCTGTCTCTCTCTCTCTCTCAGTAGGCTTATGTAAGTAAGCAAAATAATTAGGTCTCTGCCACCACAATGTTTATAGTTGAGGAAATAATCTTGGGTGTAATAAAACTCAATAACATTTATTAAATATTTATTAAGCATGGGTTATTCTTCTCAATGCTCTGAATGCATTCTTTAATTAATCATCATAATAATGATAGGTACTACTTCTCATTCTTTTATACATGAGTCAGCAACTAAATCCCTTGCTCAGTGTCGTAGGGCTCAGAAACAGAGGACCCGGGACGCAAACCCAGACAGTCTGGCTACAGAGTACAGGCGCTTAACAACTATACTCTTTGACTTACCTAAGCCCTTGTTTTCTCATTTTAAAAAAGGAAGCTTAGAAGTCTCATGGAAGGATAGTGTGGGTTTTATTGGTTAAACTCAACAACGCATGTATATTTAGCAGAAGGCCTGGATAGAACAAACAATCAAAAATGTCAGGTAGTATTTTTTGTTTTTCCCATTTCATTTAGCCCAAACCCCAAAGATGGAACCACCAGAGAAGACCTAAAGAACTTTTGCCAGTTTCTTTTCTTCCCCACCCAGGCATCCTGTTTTTGTAGTAGTGTGCTATATAACTTACACTTGAAAAACAATCACAATGAGGTCACTGAGTGCCAAGAATATGTTAGGTGTTATAAAAAAATTCATCATTCTACAAAACCTGTTTACTTCCCAAGCCTGCTAGGCCTCCCCTAAGTGGGTTTCAGATCACCAACAATATACCCTTTGCAAACTCTTTTGGTCAAGAGATTCTGCTGCTTCAAGACTGTCTCTACAAAAACACAGATTTCTTTGATTTCAGCAGCAAAGGTGACTGTGTAGCAGCCAGAATAAATTAACATTCAGGATCCTTTAGCCTTTCTGCATCTATTGTGTGCCATGACAGTTACTTTGCTGACTTTTTTGGAGGTACAACTCAATCTGTATTTTCCCTTTATATATGCTGTGTCATCCAGGGCTGGAAATTTAACAGCATTTCTTTGACTTCATGACACCCTCTCCAGATATTTGATTTCTGTACATCATAAAGCAAACAAATAATGTACAGTGTTCTCATCAGCTTATAAGTCTTCAATTGGTTACTCTTATCAGTTCATTTCTTTGGCAGCAACTGGTACCCACCTCCTCTTCCATCCCACAACTCAGCAGAGAATACGCTCCATCTTCAAATGAGGCAAAAGTTAATTTGACATGGGAAAGAAAACTGGCTATCCTTATCACAAAAGTATGAAGCACTGTTTCTCTAACAGAAAATTCTATTTGTATTTTCTTAGGAAGCCAGAAGGCAGAAATAAATGGTTATAATCCAACGCACTGAGTGTTTTTCTTGAAGTCCACTTGTCACATGATTTAAGGCAAGTCTGTTTGCTTCTCTGGGACTCAGTTTTCCCATCTGTAGAATAATATCTCTGGCATCTTCACCACAGTAGTTAAAGCATTTTACCATATGTTACCTCTTCACTCCACAATCACATAAAAGTTGGGCACAGATATATTGCATTAGGATCTGAGCGGAAATAGAGGAACAGAAATTTTGGAACCTGTCTAGAGTTGCAGCAGAGCCAAGATAAGAATTGATATTACCTTAATGGCAAGTGTTATTGTTTTTTAGAAAGTTCTTTGTCAACAAATGCAGTTATTAATGCAGAAATAAAGCACCTTGCTTGCAAGTCCCATGACTTAGGCATTTAAATGAACAGAGGGGATTTGAAAACCTAATCTAACAGAAAACATTCACACTCAACTAGAAAACCATTGAGCTTATGGAGTTTCACGCTATACAAATACTCTATACTTGTGACCTACCACAGTGAAACATGGCTACTTTAATCTTCAGAGTTACTTTGTTATATACATTATTAGTCATCATTAGCTCCATCTTACAGATGGTAGAACTAATGAAGAGAGTTCATATGGCTTTTCTGGAGCCACTGAGGAATTCAGTACTACCTGGGAGAAATTCTTGTATTTGCCTTCTCATCCTCACACAAATAGAGAAAGCAGGTTTTCTAGTGAAGTTCTCACAGCCGAAATCATTCCAACAGTTACAGGCGTGTTCACAAGACCTTTGCTTTTAGATACAATGACAGCTATTTAGCATTTCTAAAATCTTTTTAAAAATAAAAGCAAATATAATACTAATAATGGGAAAAACACTTGAAAATGTATTCTCTAATTGTAGTCACTGGGCAGCCAAAAACTTGGAGAGACCTTAAATTATTCACAGATGATGACATTTGCTTTCTTTTTCATTAATTAACTTTATAAAAATGATATTCAGTTAAAAGCTAACATCTCAATCACCTGTGTGTTGGCCAAAACTATTGTAAGACTTCCTGTTGATTCTTAAAACGTGGCATGTCCTGACGGGGATGTAACTCAGTGGCCCAGTGCCTGCCTGGCAATCATGAGGTCCTGAGTTTGATTCCTGGTACCAAAAATCAAAAGAAACAAATGTGGGGTGTTGGTGTGTGGTGAGGAAGTGTATGTGTACATTTTTGTACTGTCAATTAGACATTTATTGAACATTAATTTTGTATTAAATGCTGTGCCTATTTATCAGGAAATACAAATAAAATTATTCTTCTTTTCCCACAAAGAATTTACAATTTAGATAAGACATATATATAACAGGTTATGGTAAAAGCTGGAGTTTTAATGTATGTTATTTAAATATTTTTAATTTTTCTCAACCCCACATTTCTGAAAATTTCAAGATGCACTTAATACTAACTATAATTTGTTCTTTCCATTTGAAAATTACTTATTTAATCTCTCAATCAATTTTCAGATTTAGAATTTCCTAAGTATTTTATCTCCCTAATAGAACACTTCCATCATCAAAATGTATCAAAAGACAGAGCGCCTAACTTACAGTTATATTCCACTATTTTATGTTAAATTTGGGCCTCCAGTCTGCCAGGGTCTATGCTGTATGTTGAGCATATAAAAAGGAATCAGACACAAAGCCTGCCTGACAGTGCAGTGATAGAAAGACATAAACAAAGGAAGACCTGAAGTACAGTGAGGTGATTGCAGGTTGACATCCATACCTACAAAATACGATCAGCACCGAGAGAGCTCTGGTACCACATGGGGTGCACGGGGGTATGCAGAGTGCAGGAAAGCTTTATGGAGGAAGTGAGGTTTGAGTGCTTCTTTCCCCAAGATGACAGGAGGATGAGGACTTTTCCAGGCAAAAAGAAGCAGCATGTGCAAAAGCAAAATGGCATGATTTGGGAGTCTCGTGGGGGTCTACCTATCATGAGAAAACCTTGTGAGAAGGCTGGAAAGTGGTGCAGTCTGTGAAAGGCTTCACACAGCATGCTGAGTCAGATATCAGACTGCCTCCATTGATGAAATCAGCCCAGCATCTCCACCAGCAATCTGCAGTCTCTGACTTCCCTGTCTTACTGCCTTCCTCTGCCATGGAATGGTAGTATCTGCTTCTAACTTCTCCAGTATACGAAAAAAGAACTTGTGCTCCATCAGAGAGATAAATAGATAAAAAAACAATATGTTATTTATGGAGGTGTTGGTCTTTGTTGGACTCACAAAAGTATAACCCTTGAGCAAAAGATTATAGTTAAAATTCTAATATCTATGTGTGCTTTGGCCAGGTCTCTGACACCTCTTCTCCTCTCCTTACCATTTGGCTTTTCCACAGTTTCTTTATGTACAATTCAGTTATGTGATTCCACTCTGAGCTGTTACTTCCCGTGGCAATAAAATTGACCACAGAAGGGTATAAGAAGACTTGGGAATAACTTGTGGACCCTTTCTCTGTCTCTGTTTCTCTTTCTCTTTCTCTCTTTCTAGAGTTGGACTCATTTCACAGGAAATCAAAGTTAATTTGATTTTATAGAAAATTAGCATTATTGTCAAAATGTTCTTTAACAAGCCCCTATAACTGTTAAATGGCCACTTCTGAGTTTCTTGAATAGTAAAAGAAGGCCCTATAGCAAGCAATGTGATATTCTGACATCATTTGCAGGGGGAAGTGTTGTATAAAGATATTTATATAAATACAGAAGTATCTTAGATTAAAGTCCCTGAGCAAAAATAATTATGTCTTTGTTTGAAGTCTTACAGTGCAAAATCATTGAATGCTTATATAGATGGACTTTCCTGATTGATAACTGTCCTGTGAAAATACTTTTAAAAGAATGATCATGTTAGGTAACGCAAAGTACATTTTTTAAAAATTCCATACTGGTGAAAGTGAATTTATTCATGTGCATGGACACCATCAGATAAAAATGCTTGGCACATAAGTTTTAAAAGAAACAGTGACTTTCATTACATAGAAGAAACTCAGAGTGATTACCACTGACAAAATCAATGTATTATCATTTTACTATATATTAAACAATTATTAAGGAACTTACCTAAATCACACAACTAGTTTGAAGCAGAATCCAAATCCTGTGCTATTGTCACTCACCAATTTGCAACCCATGGAGGTAGGAAAAACATGCATACACATTCAACAAAAAAAGAGATTCTACCATATCTCTTTGCCAATAAAACAGTAACTCAAATCGCAATGTCAATTTAAACTGTCTAAAAACCTAGCAGCCTTAGAGTGTTAAGTCTGATAATAAAGGCCAAAGGTGCTACTTATAAATCTTCATCAAGTTTAAAGTTGTACTGATTATGAATATTTAGACTTACAGGGATAACAACTTTAAATCACTTTCACTCTAGAGGGAAAAAAAGAAATAACTCATTATGTACCATTTGAATCTGAAAAGGGAAAATTTCTGAAATAGCTTGTCTGAGAAGAAAGCAAGTCAAGAAGAGATCATTGGGTTTTGTTAATTCCTAAGTTGAAAATTTTGTTTAAAGTGGAAAGAGAAAAAATTTACTTTTCTGACAGGTGTTTAGAGGATAATATCATTCAAAAAGCCTGTCAGCAACAATTTATACATATCCCGAAGAGTAACAAATTCTGCCTCTGAGATTTTTATCTGGAGAAGAAAACAAATGGAAAGAGAACATTCCCAAGAAGGTTCAAATTTATTCTCCAATCTTATAGCTTAATTCATGCTCACCTGTGTGGTTTTGTTGCTTAGTGCACATATACAAATTAGCACTGGAGAGCCTAAAAGTCAGTTTAACAAAACAAAGCAAAATAAAAAACACTCCTAATGTTGAATGAAAACCCTCTTTCTTACATATTTAATTTCTCACAAGTTCAAGATATATAAAAAAGAAAGACGTGCCTTCAAAAAATACTTCCTTTTACTACATTTTATAATTTTGTTTTTTTTGTCCATTGCTGGCAGGCCAAGGCTTCTGAAAGCTTAAAAACATAGTGGTAGCTTTTAAGTTAGCCATTAGGGATCTTAGCATCAAATTATGTAGATAGCCAGAATATCATACAGTTGCCTGCCACTGTTACTCTTTTATAGGAAAAAGTAATATAATAATTTACATTTTAGTATATGTGCTGCTAAAGAGAGCACAATAATTTACATTTTAAATTACTGGAATTTAACATTGATCATTACTGCAATAAAATCCAGTTGGGGTAAAATCTTGCTACAGTTTTCCCTCAGGAATAACTTTTAAAGTTATAGCCAGATAAAATATATTTGCCTATAAGGTAAAAGCTACCACTATATCCTACCATCTGCATTACATATTACTGTGAAATTATATTGAGGTTAAGTTGAAGTATGTATTAGAATAAGACCAATTGTCTAACCAAAGAAAACATTCACAAATCTAATAGTTTAAGAAAGGATATGAAAAATGTAAGGTACAAAGTGTATATTTTGTTAGAGCCATGTAACAGAATGACAAGGGAAAGAGCAAGTAAATTGCCTGGAAGTCCAGGAGTTCATAGACATTTGTTTAACTCCAAGTTGAAGAGACTCTCCTCACTACCCTAGCATGCCCACATGAATCACTTGTAATCATATGATGCACATTAGCATTTGATTCTTTATTTAATACTTTTCAACATTTCAGAGGTCATTGCCAATCAAACTATTTTTGAGAACACATTAGTTCGTTTTGTTTTTCTTGGTCAGTAGAGTTAAGTTCTTGTAATTTTACATGGTAGCATCCGCAGTGCGGTCCAGGTTTGAAACAAAATCCTAGAATTCTTTTGTTTACATCTTGAGACAGACTCCAGCTCCCAAGTCTGTGTTCTCATTCAAATTTGTTCAAGTTTCAGTCATTTGATTTTAACATCTTTTTACATTTTATAGATAAAAAAATTTCTTCTTGATATAATATTGTCAAAATATTTACATTATGTGGGGGGATTTTGCAGGTGTTCCTCAAATCACCATTCAAAATATTTTTTAAAAAAATTAAAAAACAAGATGCATCACCTTGCCCACTTTTAATATTTTGAGTGATTCTAATTTTCAAATGATTAAAAAACCAAGCCTGGTCGCTTTGGCTAAACTTTACATGACCACCTACTCTGATTAGATGTAATGAAGTTGAGGTATTGGGGTACAACATCTGGCAAAGACTTGGAAATTACAATTTTCTTTTACAACTGAAAACCATATCCTGGCCAGGTCTCAGTGGGGTTTAATGCTGTCAGAGCACACAAGGTTTGTTTTGATCTGTTACGGAGTAACACACGTAGCTTTCAGTTCACACTAATAACATCCCTGTGTCTGGTATACACCAATCCAGAGGCTACTAATTAAAGGTTGGAATTAACCAAACAGAGTTTCACTACAAAACATGTGAAATTTATTAAAACTTAAAAGTAACTGCTGATTCTCAATATAGGCAAAGCTAAAGAATGTGGGACTCTTACGAGGTTACTTAAGCAAAGAATTTTAAAGCACCTTCAAGATGTTTTCTGTCCGCCTGTTTAGGACACAATGTGTTAACATAATGGAAAAATGTGCTAAACTTTTAAAATGACCAAAGTCAAGAGATGAAAAGAGTTTAACAGGGAAGCAGCCCATTTCCGTTACCAGGGTGAACTTCAGCTCTGAGACTTTGGTCTAACCAATGCTTATATGTGCAGTTGTTAGAACAATTACTTTGCCATCTTTTACCAGAAAACTGCCTGTTGATTTAGAAATGAAAGGGAGAGCTGGGAGCAATGGAGGATGTCACAGTGAGGTAAGATTCAGTAGCTAAAATACATAATTCAATCAAAAACTACAGATTTATTTTACTTTTAAATTTTATCATCTACATATTATATACAGTACATAAAGAATAGTGGATATCTCATGAACGTATAGCTTAATGAAGTTTGCACAAATGGAGCCTATTTGTATAACCAGCACTTAGACTACAAAACAGAACATTATCAGCATTCTTATTTTTTTAAACTTAGCAATGTATCCATACTTGGAGTGGACATAAGATCTGGCTGTAAGGATGATATGAAGATATAAGCAGCCCTGTATCTGGAAATCAACAGGAAACAACAGCCAGTGTGGAATTCTTTCTGCTGTGGTTTTGACAAGGCTCCTGGGTACTAATATGACATGTATAACACCAACTGCTCAAGGTAGATTCAGACATGCAGAGAGGAGAAAATACTTCAAATAAAACTTCCCTGGAGGAGCACTCAAAATTGTGGTTTACAAAAGTAGTGAATGCACTGCGGCTTGAGGCTAAGATCCAAATTTCTGGAATCAAGGAGTTACCATGTCCACAACTTAATACCAGGGAGTCCTGTTTTAAATTATTTAATCTCTCTGAACCCTGGTAGATCCATCACAAAATAAAGATGCCTCAGTCTCATTAGGTTGTTGAGAAGATCATGTGTAAGAAGATCTCCTACAGCTGTAAATGAGGAAATGCTGAACACAAAGTAGTGAACAAAAATTGGTATTTGTCGTAATTATGCCAATAGCCCAAAAGTTGATCCTATTGAAGACAAGATTTCCTGGTTTACCCTTCATAAATTTCAATTTATTCCTTCTCTTGTGGTTTTGTCATTTATCTGTTTTCCAATTAGAACATATCTAAGACTAAAGGGTGAGTAACCCCTGTTGGTGGAAGATCCAGTAAACATCAGTCTGGATTGGCATAGTCTGAGAACTTTAAACAAATATTTTCTAACATTTATGCTACATCACATTTTCAAACTTCAGTGTACATAAATGTCACTGAATTTCTGGTGCTCTGTGGCTAAATATTCTCTTTTAGTAGGTCTGGGGTCAAACTTGGGAATTTGTATGTTTTCCTGCAGGTGATCCTTGTACTTGAGTTACTCTTTCCAGAACACACACCCTCTGAGTCTTAGGCACCTCATAGATTATAAAGAGCATCTGTTGAAGCAGAGGAATGTTCCTTGATTCCATTTTCTATGCTAAGTAGATGGTATCCACCGCTGACACTTTCCAAACACTGGAAGAATTTTCCAAGTAATAAAAAATTCTCTAGACATCTGGGTTTCTGGCCTTCATTTCAGATAGATCATTTGCATATCATTAAGAGTCCTAAGCATAAATGGGATGCAAATGAGATTGGCTGAGACAAATCAATGCAACTTTAAAGCTCAGGAAAGCAAAAAGTAAGATTCCTGCTAATGTATAAATATAACATTTCATTCATTATAGTTTTCTATTTCTTCAGCATATTCTTAACATCTGACTTTTTGGCATTTTCTGTTCCTCTCTCAGTTCTCTGTAGAAAAAGTTTATCAGCACTGTAGCCAGTACATTTTTGTAGAGATATTTCATTTGCATATATATATTGGCATATATATATGATGTAAACATATATACATATACACTATGCATGTATTCATTGAGATAAGCATAATATTTTGTTACATGAGTAACTGTCTGACCTTCACATTTTCTTCCCTTTTCTCTTTTTCCATCTTCATCATCACCTCATTTGGTACATATCCCAATTATTGCGTAAAAGCTTTACCACTTACCTAAGTTTAATTGTAGATCTTTTATAAAAACTATTTGATGTTCCTGGGTAAGTCAAATAGAATAGAAATTTGGCTTTCTTTGGTTAAGATCAACAAACATTTGTGTTAGACCTACTATGTGACAGGTGCAGCTAGGTTAGGTTAGTTATTTTCACAGTTAATAGGGGAATAAAGACCATTTCGTGGTGATGCATAGGTTGAAATGAGGACAAGGTGGCATTTTCTTACCAAGGATGCACAAGTAGAGACTATGAGAAGCAGAGGGAGAGAGCACTTGACCTTAACACCTCTGAGTCTGCTGTTATGGAACAAATCAGTTCAAACTCCCTCCTCAAAGGTCCTCCTGCCCAGAAAGCGCAATTATTGAAAATTTTTCTCTTGTGTAGTCTGCCAGTCTCTTGGCTTATAACCTACCATTGTCAACTTTTGCCTTTCTAAGAGGGCCAGAGTCCATCCGTTTCTAAGAAGATGTCTGCTGAAGTAAAGAAAAACTTTGAAGCTGGATGAGAACAGACCAATATAATTGTCTTGAGGTGAAGTGTGATGATTAAGTGTGGTGTTTTTCATATTCCTTCCAAGTGCTCTAAAGTTAAAATATAACTTTCAGAATTGAAAAAAGTAATTAAAAAAAAGGAAAATAAAAAATAGCATGTCTTAAATTGGGTTGCCCCACTATAAGTAAATAAGGCAGAAAGCCACTGTAATTGGTACAATTACCAGATATTCTCATTTATATTATAAATTCAAATGTACCTTAAGCTTAATAAAGTAATTTCTTTGAAAATAAAGACCCTCAGTGGAATATGCAGTTGCTTTTCCTTGGATGTCAAAATTTCAGGCATAAGTAAAATGGAAGATGGTTTTGTTTTTTTCTCCCCTCCCCCAAGTTTTCTAAAATAAGCATGAATAACTTTTATAATTAGAAACATACCAATAAATGCTATTATTTGGAAAGAATATTTTGGATTCATTGAAGCCCACAGATATTTCAGCTTTACCCTAATTTACTTCTATACTTCAGGAATTTGCCTAACTGCTTTCATTGTGGTGGACAATTTCTTTAAAAAAAATTCAGTGATTTCATTTGTTTTCATGATTTTCTAATTAGGTATCTTAAAATATTCTTGATTTCTAAATCTCTTTGATGTTGGGATAAATTGAACCTAAAGAAGTATACAATTAGCAAAATTCAATCTCTTTTGGATGTGGCCTTTTAAACAGGCAACCACCAAATTTACAATGTGGGGCTTGTGAAAATGTCTCATTATCTAGGATTATCATAATCCTGGAAATGACAAATTTTACAATTTGTAGATTCATTTTAAGACCACAGAGAAGGCTAAAGAAAGAGACTATATTTATTGTGACCAGGTGTTCCTGGCCCACTATCTTTAATAGCTGAGACCACATTGCTCTGTCCCCAGAGCTCTGTTCAGGAAGGCATAAAAGGTATGAATGTTTAAGAGAGCCTGGTAAAATCTTCACCTTCACTGCTCAAAGTGTACCTTATTCTAGGGGTAGAACTGACCAGCTTCCAATTCAAGGTGAGAAGCACTGTGATTTTTAAAAAAACAGATGTCGAAGTCAGTAAACTTAGTCTATGTCTAACAATACATTATCCCATTGAAACAAAAGGAGTTTAAGAAACTGAACTCATGAAAAGAAATACAAAAGTGAAAAAAAAAAGAACCACAAAAGACGAAATGATAGAACAGGCCAATTCTGGGCTAGCCTGAGTGGACTCATCATAGAATTTCCATTTCCACTGAGATACAATCATTAACATTGAAACAATTTAAGACATACAATGGTATGAAACAATTCTAATCATAAAAAGCGTATGCCCGTATCAGTCCATTTTAATGTACAGGATCCATATTTGCAAGGCTGAAAGATTTTACTTTTCACATACAACAGAGGTTAATGTTCTTCTTCAAGGAGAAATCTTTTCCAATGCTTCTTTCCATTAATGACCTTTTAAATAAAGATTAAATCAATCTTTAAAGATATGTTACTTGAAGCAGCAAAAATGGCACATGAGCGAAGCATTGAGACAAGAGCCATTGGCTTCCCTCCCGAGTTCTCTAACAAAGGCACTGTCAAGCTAGGCTCATGCTAGGTCAGCCTTGTGTTCTGCTTTGCATAGACTAGGATGAGAGCCGGGAGGAAGTATCATGGTAAAGGCTGGTACTACTCTGGTGCCAGACTGTGTATGTTCAAATCCCAGATCTCCTACTTACCAGCTTGTGACCTTGAGAGACTTAGTTCCTTCTACCTCTATTTTCCTATCTGTAGAAGTCAATTTATATAAAGCTCTCTCTATATATATCTGTAGATATATATATAAGATAGATAGATAGATAGATAGATATCTTAAAGCGGTGCTGGATACATAACAAATTGTAAGTATTAACTATATTCATGAATACAATCTGTGCAAATGAATACAGCTGAGAGGAAAACAAAGAACAATTGCCAACTAGTATAAAGAAAATTGTAGAAAAATTACATTCATGGTTCTAAGTTAAGTAGTTTTAGAGTTTTGGTTTTTTTCCCTTCTTCTATCTGGGTAAGTTTCCAAGATATCTGAATGGAGATTGCTATATTATCTTCCAAACTCTTCCCAAAGACAAAAACAATCTCCTCCAAAGCTGAGATAGCATTTTTAAGAAAGAGCAGACACTTGTGAAACATTTTCACCTATGAAAATAATGGCCAAAACTTGTTCTCAGTTTCACTTAGAATTCATTGTATTAAGAAGTAAATTACTGCCTGTTCCAAAATATTTTTTAATCACAGACCACCAGTAGAAAATATCACAGAAGAATAAGAAGGCTATCTAACGACTAGGAAGCACAATGACAAGAGTCTAATTGAACAGATTTCTTGGAGGCCTTTCCAACAGCCATTATAGCAGTCAAAAGAAGGGAAAGGTAACAGTGGATTATTACCTTTCACTCAACACTTCTCCCTGGGCCAAGAATTTTTTAAATGTCACAGGAATATAATTCACATGCTTCACAGATTGTGAACAATTTCTCTCTAAACCTTCAGCCTGTATCCAGCAGCACCCAAGCTCAATATAATCTAAGCACGATAGCAACTGGCCAACACAACATGTGTCCTACCATTCCAATGCCCCAGGGTACAGAGAAGAAGACTCCATGTGGCATTTGCCTACAGAGGCAGAAGAGCAAATGCTGCTGAGAGTGGTACAGTCTGAACACATTGAGGCTCTGTCGAAACATTAAAAGATCTGGGAGCCTACACACTCAGTGAGTGCAATGAGAAGTTCCCCTGATGGTCGCTTTATAAACTAGATGATGGTAGGAGAGGAAATACACTCTCAGGATCGCAGTGCCAATTATTCATAGTCATAAACTTGGGATCAGCTAAGATCACCTCATTGCAATCTTTCAAGGCAAAAGTTTAATGTAAAGAAGTAATAATGATCACTAACATCATTGAAACCTCACTGTATGCTAGGCACTGTGCTAAAGGTTTTATTACAAATATCACCTAGTTTAATCCCAAGAAACCTATGTTACGTTCAAGAAAACTGAAGCACATGAAGCTTAAATGTTTACCTAGTGTCACATGTTGGTAATTGTGACATTATATAATCAAAACTCAATGTGTGTATGGATTTATTCACTTGAATAAATAAATAAATAAATAAATGTATTTTAAATTAGAAACTTAGTTCCCTCGCACATAAATTCACTAAGTATTCATATATATATCTACAGTTAAAAGAGGTAAAGATCTTGAAATTTACTACAAGGATAGCTCAATAAAATGGAGAAATATTAATTGCATAGTGTAACAATACAGTAATCATCAAACACTTTCTGCTTCCCGTAATTATTTCTGCTGTTACTGAATTCCCTATTAATAAGTTTTACCTGGCTTTTAACCATTCTGAATAACTACTATCATGATTGCTATTTTGTTTAGAGCCAGCAGTGTATTATTCTCTAAACAAATGGTAGCAACTTCTTCAGAGTACAACTACGTAGTAGTAGTTCAAATATTCACTTGTTCATTTATTCATTTTAAAAATATTCATGGACTATCTAGGAAATATCAGGTACTGGGAAGATGATGATGAACAAGATACAGTCCCACTTTCAGAACATTACAGTCTAGCAAGGAAGTTTAGTGGTGAACTAACAATTGCCCATGAGTTAATTAATTACAACTGAGATTTATAGCACCAAGAAGACATACATCGTACATAAAAATATAAAAGAGATATTAGCCTAGTTTGGAAAAGTCAAAGAAGATGTCACTGATATGTTTAAGCTGCAACCTGAATGGAAAATGAATGGACATTTGCTGAGAGGAGGAAAGGGGCTAAGTAAATGTTCTAGGCAGAGGGAGTAGAATGTACAAACACGCTAGGGCAGGAATGAGCTGCATGCAGTATGGGTATCAGTTCTGATTATTAAATTGTCTGCTCTTCTTTGGTTGGTTTGGTTCTTCTAGAAACTGCCATGTAAGCTGAGCACTAGAAAATAAAATACCGAAAGGTAGATCAAAAAAAGATATTTAAACCTGGAACACTCACACCATTGGCTGAGCTGTAGGAAAAGTATTTGAAATTATTCACTCTAGAAGCAATCTCTGAAATTTTCATGAGTCCACCATGAGGTTTTTGTTAGGCTTCCCTGCCCCTCTGCCACCATACAGAAAGAGAAGTCAGAGGGAGAAGACATGAAAGAGAAAGAATTTTACAGTTTACGACATAAAAATGAATCTCTTCCAAAATATTCATGTGATAATTATTCAGGTCTTCGAGCAAAGCAAAACAGGGTAGTAGTCAGCTAACTGCATTTCCATTTTTTCCCCCCTACACACTTCCTTCTCTGAATACCTCCACCCACCTTTAACTTAGACTTAAGGATCTGCCAAAGTAAACAGAGATCCCTTAAAAAGAGAAGAAAAAGCTGGGGAGGGGGAACTAGAAAGGGTGAGAAAGGGTAAAACAAATCCCTCCACTACTGCTTGCACTTTAGGATTCACATGGCAAAATTATCTGAATGCCACCCTGACTCCTGTAGCTTTTCAAAACACACAACCACCCCATCACTCAGCCTAAGTGGCATAAAAAGCATCCCCACCAACTGATTGCATTCAAAGTGTGTGGTCCAGTAAATCAATCCATTTGGAGGACAAAGCCTACAGGTCTTCTTTGCAAGTTTATTTAGTTTCCTCACTTATTGTTTTCTCCAGGTAATGCCTGCAACCTAAGTAGCATCAGGAAAGTAAGCAGCCCTTGATGAGGTACAGGAAACATAAGAGGGAGGAGAAAACTGAGGGAGGAGCTGAATACTGTTTGCAGAAGCCTGTGCTACCTGGGCCTCTAGGATGAGTGTTATCAGAGCCTCCTGATGTTGGGGTACGCTTGCAAAGTATGGACCATGTGGCAAAAAGCCAAGAATTATTAAATTTTTATGTATAAATTATTATAAAACCACAGGTCAGTCAGCACTTTCCTAATTTTGAATCTGCAGAAACACTACTGATAAAACAGTCCCAATCTGGTCTGGAAGCAGGGCAAAGTGCCTCCCAGCACACAAGGGCTTTCAACAGACTCCAACCTTTTTCAAGAGGCCAGGTGGAGATTTAATCTTGCCCACTCTCCAGCCAGATTCACTCACCCTCACCATTTAAGACTGGCTTTTCAAAGTGAATTCCGAAAAAATCAGGAACTATTGAAGCTTATCCCTCCTTCTGTTTTGAGTTTTAAAGCAATTTGATTGTTTTAACCAAACAAAAAAAGTTTTCACTTCAACAAAATAAATAAATATTACCTGAAAGGAAAAATGCACACACATGATCGTATATGCCTTCTTTAGATTTCCTCGTCAATATTTCTTAAAGCAGGAAAAGTAGAACCTCAGTGGTCAGTGTGTTCATTTTCATGTTGTCCTCTTAGTGTCCACAAAAGCAAACAACTGTGTTGTCCAACAGCAGAAAACACCATTTTTGAGGGGAAACCGTGGTGTGAGTGGTACAGAAAAAAAAAAAAAGGAAAGGTAGAGAAAAATAATTTTAAAGCATACTGAGATTAGGGTTGGTAGAATATTCTAGAGTATTGACCCTGCTACATTTCTACAGTTATACTGTGTTTCTTGCACTCTCTCTCTCTCCACAATAATTCTTTCTCTTCAAATGCCCTGTACAAGGCAGGACAAAGAGGACGAAGCAAAGCAGAATTAGGTAAGGAACAAGTTGATGAAAAGCACATATTCAATCATCTTTCCAAGCTACTACTGTCCTAAAGAAAGATGAAAATCATCAAAGTATGTTATATGTACCTATGAATCTGTTAAAATGAAGCCTACTATTCTGTGTACAACTAATATGCACAACTAGTATGCTAAAAAATAAATTAATAAAAAAATTTTAATTAAAAAAATTTTAAATCCATTCCTTTTTGCGTCTTCTTAAATGCAAGTGCTTTCCTCCCAGTGAACATTACACAGATATTCACACAACTCTCATAAAGCATAATTATTTCATTGTACAATTAAAACCTTGAGCTTCTTGCCTCAACTCAGTACTCGCCCCTTTCCCAAGCTTTTTGCTCCTTGAAAGGGAACATCTCTGGCCCACAGCATTACTTTTACTGGTAAAGTTAAGTTGGCCTCAGCAACACAGGGCAATTTGAACTGACAAGGAATTCAAACTAAGCAGGATAAGAAGAAGTGCTTGGAAACTAATGACTTAGCTTTTGAATTCTCTGTTCCCAGGCTATACTCCCGGGGGTATCAAACTTCTAGGACACTTAATATGCTGGTAAAGGTGTTCAACCTCAGCAATAGACTGTTTACTAGATAGGGAATAAGAGAAAAACAATTTTCCTTGCAAGCAGCAGAGAATGCAAAGGTATATTTTAAAATAATGTTTCATTGAGGTGAAGAGTATTTTTTTCCCAAGGAGAACTTTCTTCGGCACCACAAAATTAAAGGATTTTGTAGCCCTGTCTTCTTTTCGTCTTTCCCAGAGGAGGAAATTGCAAAGGCCAGCCCTTGAAAAATAATATAGTAAAATCTAACTTTATTCCCCTAATCTCTTAATAATGCTGCAGCTGGCCATGATCTATTTAGCATAACACGAAAATAATGTATTTGTACCAAGCAGATTTGAAATGCTTTAAAATAGTGAAAGCTATTTACTTGATTGATTAAGTTAAAGTGTTTACATAAAAGTGTCATATTTTGACATCAGTCATACAACACCACATCTGGTACTTCTAATTAAATTGTGTGAAAAAGACTACATTTTTTATTCAGTCACAACAATATGGCTAATGGGAAGTACAAACGTATTCATCATGCCCAGAGCCCAGGATCTGCAGTTATGGCATGTGGCTGCTAAAATCCCCAGATTTGGATTTTGCAAAGCTTTCATAGCCTCCAACACATGTTTTGCCTGAACAAAGACTGAGGAACTGAGCCCCACCTCTGTGAGTCAATGGTTATTATTTTTCCTATTTTGATTTAAACCTCTCCAAGCACCATCAGTGAACTAAAATGTAATGAGAATTAGAATAAAGTTGTCTTAAGGAATGGGTGCTCCGAGCCCAGGTATGGTGCTTTGTTTTGTTAAGTTTTATTTCTGCACATGAGGAAATAAACTCAAGAAACCTTAATGGGGGTATAGGGGAGTGAAACCCTATTATTCATTCAGAGTAGGAGCTCATTTGTATCTTCCTTCCAGTATGAAACTCATACATGCCTTACAAATGGCCTGTTCCTTGCTGAAGCACTTGATTTAAACCACTGATATTTTTTCCTTCCAAAATTAAGATGAAATATTTTTACATATAGCAACCAAAGGACAAAATGGTTTGGCTTGTTAAGGCATACTTAACTTCACTTTTAATATAGACAAATAATACTTCAAAATCCTCTTTTTGTTTTTTTTAAGTTAAATTATGTCCATCCCATGTGCAGATTCAATTTACTGACTAAGTACACAGGCGGGTCTAGCCTCTCTGGGAACCATCCATTTGCTTCAGAAGGTAGAGGAGACACTGCTATATTTTCTTAAAGAGATTCCTGGCATTTTTTTCTTCCTTCTTTTCAGCTTAAAGACTACCTTGAGAAATGTTGCCCAGCAGTAAAAGGAAAATGAGTTCAAGCTTCAAAATCAGGAAATTTGGGTAGTAAAATGTATGTTATAAAGTTAATGCTGAGCGAAAAATAAATCGAGCTCTTTTAAATGGGTTAAGTGTCAGCCATGAAAAGCAAAGACCATCCGACTTCTTATAGAATTATTCATCCTTCCTCAGCCAAATGCTGCCTCCAAAAGGCCCTTAAATTGCAAGAGGCTATGTCAGCCCAAGATGGTAAAGTGTTTGAACACACATATGGGGTATGCACTTATTTACCATGTACTACGTTCAATTAAAGAAAATAAACGTGAAGGCAGGAACCGTGAACAAATAGAGAACACAGTTTTCCATAATTGCAAAGAGACTTAGGTAATGCTCTATGTGGTGTTTGATTTAAAATGTTAAAATATTAACAGAAGTTTTCTATAGCAGAGTGTTCCTATCACAGTGAAATGACTCATAAGAATGCTAAATTCAAACCAGATGGGCACAAACATTAACTGAAAAAAAATCAGATATTTAGAGGTCAGCATGGGTCTTCATAAAAATGAAGACCTTGTCTGAGTTAGGGAAAAGTGAACTTTTCAGTGATAAAAAAGAAAACAAAAGAAAATATTAGTGACTTATTTTAATTATACAAGCCACTGTCAATTAGAAGAGCTAACATTTACAAAACTTTATATTGCCATTTTAATTTGAAAAAGATGACTATGGTAATCACAAGGCTTCAGATAAACAGGGACTTCAATGTTTTCATCCAGAGTCAGGGACCTCCTGATTCAGCTATGTGCATGTGCCATACTTCTAGTCTGCAAGAATCTCCTTGCTTCCCACAGAGAAGTGCCCTCATTGAAGATTTGTGTGGTATAGAAACCGCCAACCGTCAATCCCCGGCATGATGCCAGCCTCTGCTCTTCTTTCAACAGACCACAGAGGAACATTCTCATTGCTGGGTCAGACACCCAACCAAACCCCCGCTCTCTTGTTAAAAATATGTTTCCTCGAATTTCTCTTTTTTTGTTTGTTCCTCCCAAGCCTTTTTTTTTATATACCACTTGCAGATTGTCTGCAACATGTGCTGTGTTTAAATGTGTACATACCCTACAAGAAGAAAAATATGTGGTCTTAGAATTAATATTGTTTTTGACTTATAGGGAAATTCCAGTTGTGTTTAACTTGGACTGTGGGATCCAGGGACTTTACAGAGAAGAGAAACGAATGTGTTTTGAGCAAAAAATGTGTATGGGGAGTTCCCTACTGTTTTGTTGCTGGAATCTTGGACAACACAGGGAGAAATGACAAGCACATAATTCAGTCTGGCAGCCATACCACTCAGTGCTGTAAGCTTGTCAGTCCTTACTAGCTAAGGAAGGGCTGGCCTGCTTTGGGCAAGGATGAGAGACCTCCCAGGAACAAGTAGGTACTTCAGGAAATGGTGTTTCTCATTCAGTAGGTGGCCTCTCCTCTCCAGGTTCCTGTGAATCGGTGCCCTGCATGGTGTTGGGGGGCACTGGGCTGCGCTGAGCTGTTTATCTTTCGGATGAAACTTAAAACCACAGACCTAACCATTTGTGGTCACCAGAGATCTTACGGCAGACTTTCTAAGAGCAGTTGTGTTAACTCCAGAATCCTGGCCCCAGTCCAACTCAAGTAATTACATTCTGCCTCCCTAAAACTCCCCCTGCAGTTTCAATTGAATCTGATAGTCTCAACCCTTGTCCCTGGCGGGGCCAGGCCTGGTGGTCAGTATTGCCTGAGTGCCAGAGTAGCCTGCGATCAATGAGGTCCTGGTCCTCACCGAGGTGTCCCATCACTTAATACATTAAATGTTCATAAAAGCATATGAACAACCTTGGTCTTTTTTCTTTCTTTCTTTCTTTTTTCTTTTTTTTTTTTTGTACCGGGGATTGAACTCATGACCTCACTCTTGCCAGTCAGGCGCTGTGCTGCTGAGCTATATCCCCAGCCCACAATCTTGGTTCTTAAAGGTGCTCACAGCATGCAAAGTGGCAGGATGTCCACATGTGCATTTGTGTATATCCAGTATGATCTTAGATTGCTGTAATAGAAGTTAAACTGAGAACAATGGAAGTGGAGATAGAGACCCACTGCCTTCTGACATAGAAATTGTCTGAGGCAGGGTGTTCAACTCAAGAAATGCATTTAAAAGAGGCACCTAAGTTAAACATGTTCTCTGAGACCACCAGAATGAGACAGGGTTAGAAATGATGCCATATGAAGGATGGTTAAAAGATCTTAGGGGCATATTGCAAAGAAGGAAGGAAGGAGGGAAGGAAGGAAGGAAGGAAGGAAGGAAGGAAGGAAGGAAGGAAGGAAAGAAGGAAAAAGGAGGAGTAAAGGAGGGGAAAAAGCAAATGCAGGAAAGGAAAGGAGAGATGAAAAAAGAGGGAGGGAAGAAAAGCAAAATCAAGCAAACAAGCAGGAAAGCAAGCTAAAATTTGAATCATAAACATACTTTATAACCGCTACAGCGGAACCAGCCCCAGTGGTTAGAAGTTACAGAGAGGCAAAGAGAATCCTTTTCTTTCAGCTTCGGCCAGGAAAATGTTTACTTACACCTTAGTGCATCGATTCAACTCATCCATTCACCAAAACTAAACACGAGTCTCTCATCAGAAGAAATGCATTCCCCCATGCACCCACTCAGTCCATACTGTCTATAGCACCAATGTAGCCCTTACCACTGGCTCTCAATGGATACTTCATTCATTCTGAATGTCTTAGTTCATCAACACATCACTAACCTTTACCAGAGCAGGATCTATGCACTGTATTTCTCAGTATTGGCAGTACTGCTTAAGCAAAGTAGACTGAACCCAGTACTTTGAAATAGCTATTTATTAATCATGTATGCTGAGCATACCAAGAGAAATAAGACAAATCCACCATCACAAGTGATTCTGACTATATGATTGTATGTCACAAAGTATAAAGTACACAGTGAATATTTCTTATCCCAATTCTTGGGACCAAAAGTATTTCAGATTTCAAAGCTTTTTTTTTTCTTCCAAATTTTGAAATATTTATATATCTTGGGGATAGGCCCCAAGGCTGGATGCAAATTTCTTCTTTGCTTCCTACATACCTTATACACATAGCCTGAGAGAGTTTTTGTGCAACATCTTAAATAATTTTATGCATGACATAAAATTTGTACATGTTAAAACATCAGATTTAGGTCATCATTTTTGTGCTTAAAAAGTTTTGACTTTTGGAGCATTCTGGATTCAGATTTTCAGATTAAGGATGCTCGATATATAATATATAAACTTTAAAAAGAAAAGAAAGGAAGCCATCAAATTTGAAAGTTCAAGAAAAAAATTTTATGAAGAAAGAATATTTTTTAATAGGCCACAATGTAAAGGGGAAAGATTTAAGGGAAAGACTCTTAAAAACAAAGGCGTGGAAGTAGGAATACATGGCGTAATTTCTAAGAAATATGTAAAGATATTTCTTAAAATAAAGGATATAGTTAAGATGAGGATTGAAAAGGTCAATTGGAAATACATTTTGGAGCACTCTGACAGATTACTGCTTAACTCAGCAAATAACAGTTGGCCATTGAAAGTTTTATCTGTGAGAAGCTCCTGGCGCGGGCTGCAGATGTCGGACTGGCTGGCAGCTGAGGGGCCAGGCTTTCAGAGTGCCGCAGCCCGCTGAGGGTCAGCGGGCGGCGTTGGGGACCGCCCAGGAGTGGAGGGGAGCCAGGCGGCCGTCTCAGAGAATGAAGATCTAGAAAAGACCAAGACCACCCCCTCATTGGATTCTGCCTCTGATCTAGTACCCCATTCCCCACCTCACAGAATAACCGAAATATTGAGCGCCAAAATCTAGATGCTTACAAATTGTTGAGAGACTACCGACCTGGCTAGACCGTCTCACTTCAGAGCTTCT
Organism: Dolichotis patagonum; assembly: GCA_004027295.1. Taxonomy (NCBI): domain Eukaryota; kingdom Metazoa; phylum Chordata; class Mammalia; order Rodentia; family Caviidae; genus Dolichotis; species Dolichotis patagonum. The sequence continues at coordinate 65,266 of PVJX010008053.1, forward strand.
CCTGGCTGCAGGCTGTGTGAGAAGGACCTTGGGAGACCCTTAAGCCACACAATGGGAGAAGACAAGATGGTGGACTGGTAGGTAGCAGGAGAGAGACAGCTCAAATGCCAGAATAAAACACCCTGGGGAGACCCAAACAGAGAGAGATGGACTTTCACAACCCACGAAGAAACTAAAGTGCAAAAAACTGCTCAAATATGAGGTCCTGGGGCTACTATTAGTGAAGATAAGATCAGCGAGCATGGCACCCTCCTCGAGCCGCCTGAATTCCTGCCCAACCTGAACAAGCGATCCGTGCTGAAGCAACTGGCTTGAGCCACGGGAGCATGGAGCTGAACAGCCCTGCATGCAGCTCGCCGGAACTGGCTCTGCACACGACCCACCCAGAGGCACTGTGAATTCCCACCGCAGACACACTAAAGTCAGGGGTCGGGGAGCCCAGCAGTTCTCGGCGACGCGGTGAGTGATGGGAATAAGACCCTCCCATGGGAAAGGGGAAACCGACTGGACGACATGTTGGATTTGGGCAGGACAGCCCTAACTCCATAAGGAAGTGGCTTCAGCTGGTTGCTCCCCTCGCCAAGCAGATTGGTGGAATCTGCTTGGGCTAGGCCGCGACCCTGGCAGGGACCCAGTTACTTCCCTGAGATCAGTGCACACTGATGCAGTGAAGGCCTGCAAAGGTTGACTGGCCCAGAAGGGAGGAGCTAGTGCACACTGCCCGTGAGTGAACTCTAATCTCTGATAACCTATTGAAGAGGGCTAAATCTCCTAGCTTACGCCCTCTAGAGGAGCCTTAACCAACAAGAAAAGGGTCTGGGAATTACACTGTACAATTGTATGGAAGGAACCAAAAACATGACAAAAGGGAGAAATAAGAAAACACTCCCAGCCTCCAACCCTGAGAACATTGATCCAGGAGAGGTAAATACAAAAGAGATTGAGGGCAGCAAAAATGCAACATCAAACACAGCATTAGTGGACATAAAGAGATATCTTCAGGACCTCGTAAGCGGGACCAACACTGAAATATTAATTCAAATTAAACAAGAGATAAGTAGATTAATAAAAGAAGGTCTGGGTACCGCTCAAGAAGACACAGACAGAAGAATGGAGGAACACAAATGGAGAGAAAAATTTAATTAAGAATTCAGAAAAAACCTAGAATTCATTAAACAGATTCAAAGGGATTATCAGGAAACTAAAGTCTCAATAGAAAGCTGTCAAAACTGCTTGAAAGAAACCAAAGATAGACTATCAAAAATTGAACACAGGCTTGCAATGTGGGGTCATGAAAGGGAAGATCTCTTAAAAATAACAAGGGAGCAGGCAATAAAGATACAAAGACTGAAAGACGACAAGAGGATCTATAACTTAAGAATAAAGTATGTGAATGAAGAAGCAGGAATCAAACCAGAGTAATTACAAAGGCTATTCACAGAAATTATTAAGGAAAACTTCCCAAGCATAGAACAAACAAATGATATGCAGAGGTATGAAGCATACAGAACTCCAGCTACCTACAACCCAAACAGAGCTACACCCAGACACATAATAATCAAGATCCCAGAAATTCAATATAAGAACAGAATATTAAAAGCCATCAGAGAAAAGAAAGAGATCACCTATAAAGGAAAACCCATCAAAATCATGGCAGACTTCTCAACACAGACCATCAGGTCAAGAAGAGCTTGGAGTAAAGTAATTCAAGCGCTGAAGGAGAACAATCTCCAGCCCAGATTGATGTATCCTGCAAAACTCTCTCTAGAAATTAATGGAGAAGCAAGATGCTTGCATGACAAAGAGGAACTTGGAGAATTTGTGACCACCAGCCCAACCCTACAAAAAATACTGAAGGACATTCTAGAGAGAGAGAACAAGAATACGAGCATTTCAGGAACAGTGGCAGAGAGGCCTCAGTGAATGAGGCAGACAGTGAAGTGGGAGAGAAAAATAGACTATCAATGGCAGAAAAATAGAATAGCAGAAATGAGGCAGAGAAGATTGGCTATAATCTCTTAGTATAGAGGGCCTTGAAATACTAACAGAGAGAAACACAAGCAGAGTAGATCAGGAGATAGGGTCCATTGAGCTGCTCTATATAAGGAGGCAGTGGGACCCAAAACAAGCAGTGCATCCCATGGGAGTGAAAGGGGAGGAATTGTCTAAAAAAGGGAGGCAGAGGATATTGTTAATGGGGTAACAAGATTTAAAATTTACATTATTCTCACCACTCTGCTTGGATGGATTACGTGCTGTTCCAGTTTGTCTACTTACGCTAGACTTGAGGACATGGTCAGCTATCCCAAAAATAAGAGGACATATTATGGTAATCA